>JASTWP010000747.1:0-112886 GCA_030770255.1 Temnothorax ravouxi
CGCACGCAACGGTATTAAGTATACATACTCCTACTGCGGGGTAAACGATTTCTACGCAGTCTTCGATTCTTCTGCGATATCTTCGTTCCATTTTTTCTTCCATTTTTTCTTTCATTTCTTATTCCATTTCTTTATCCATTTTTTCGCCCATTTCTTCTTTTTTTACACTGTACTCTACTTGCGAACGTTTTCACACTACTGACTGACTGACTTAACTGACTGCCGAGGACTGAACCAGAGCTCAGAAGAGTAATTAAGATAAAATATATCTAGCATTACAATAGCGAGAAAGGATTCGTCGGAGCATCGGCACCACATATAGGCGAGCGTCGTCGGAGCATGGCTTCATAGTTTACGATATACGATATACAATATACCTTTCAAGCGGCCCGAGTTGTTCGAGTCGAACGTCGCATATACGGCTCGAATATAAATGCGTGTGAAGAAATTAAGTCATGATTTTTAATTTTTATATTTTAAAAAATACATTTTTTATTCTTCCTCTTTTTACATATTTTTTGTTTTTACGTGCTACGGTAGCGCACTAAAAAATAAAGCTGCGAGCTCACAATCGACGAGCTGATGTTTATCGAAGGCATCGCTATCGCGTATTACATTCAATACTTGCGTAGGATACAACAGGATGGAACATCGCGGATAAAATAGCCGAGGTAAACAATTGATAAAATTTGTCACCGATGACGATTTAACCGTTGCGGAGTCCTCTTCATGTTTTTTTCTAGGAAGAGCCGCTGCCGATTACGATTTAACCGTCGCGGCGGTATTTGGTCATGGCTCGGCATATTACAAAAAGCGAGCGCCGATGTCCGGCTGCTGGAATGTATAAACAAAATATGTCTAACGATAATTATACAAACGCATAGCATCCATTGTCGCCAGGATGATTACGGATCCACATCTTGCGGATCAGTCTTCGGCTAGTTTTCGCGACGCGAACGTTCATATTCGAGGGTGAAGGTTTTTGTGTCAAGTATTGTCGGCACGTAATAATTGGGAGCTTAATCACTTTAATGCCCCCTACTTCCAATTTCATCGTTTTATGCTTACGCACTATGTCATTCAATATTGCAAACGATTTTGTTCGGCGTGCGATCGAGTCACGTGTAAGTGCTCCATCGAAGAATGTGACGTAATCTAAAAAAATAGTGCGTGAAAAAAGACAGTAAAAAATAAAACATGGAACATCTCGATGAAACGGAACGCAACCTATTGGAACGATCCGACCAAATCGCTACCTTGGACGAATATTTTGCATGGATACGGCGATGCGAGGAGTTTATTGAGCAGCTCGAAGAAGACTGTCGTTCCAAACGTCCGCGGCTCTCAGACGGCTCTCAGACTGTCGGAAACAGACAATCTTTAGTGGCAAGAATCGCGCGACTCGAAAGTGCAAAGACTCTATTACAGAGACAGTTCGTAAAGATAAAGATAAAATAAAATTAAAGATAAAATAGTAACCTTTTTTAAAAATGCCTTTATTTCCATTGCCTTTGGTTCAACGGACAATCTAATACGAGCTCTTGCCTTAGGCAACTAGCGCCTGAAAATATCTGCCTCGCGGGTCTTCTTATACATATACCAGTCCATGCCGAACCTTGAATTTGAGAGAATGCATGAACGATGCGACGCCTAGCGGCGTCGATGCGAACTGCCGGTAATACAGTTACCGCGCGGAATGATGATGATGCACGGTGGCGCGAACCGCCACATTTACCATTGACGAATTTCCATTACAATTCACACTGAACAACATTGGCTGAAGGTAGAAAAATTTCAAACAAATTTTATCCTTCATGAATCAATTGGCAGTTTCCATTACGCCTGTATGGAAAAAGTTGTCATTTAAATCTTGCCATTGCGTTTCCATTCATCTTATTGCCACTCAATATTTTCCATTAACTTTTCCATATAATTTGCATTGCAACTGTAGGGCAACCATACATTCCCACTGACCGCCATTGAGCACTCAAGGGCACATTTTCATAAGGGTACCACTACATACTTACCGTCATGGATGTGTTGAGCAAGTACGCGTGGGCCGTGCCGCTCAAGGGTAAAGGCGGCAGCGAGACAGCCGACGCTATCGCTAAGATAATTTGACGCAGCGGGAGGTGCCCTAGTAATCTACAAACCGACATGGGGAAGGAATTTTACAACACCGACGTGCAACGTCTCGTGGGGAAACACGACATCAATCATTATTCCACGTATTCGGTGTTGAAGGCGTCGGTCGTCGAGCGATTCAATCGTACGTTAAAGAACAACATGCGGAAGATGTTTACGCTCAACGGAAATTACAAGTGGGTCAACGCGTTGCCGCGACTCGTGTCGGATTACAACGCGCGCAAGCATCGAACCATCGGCATGCGACCCGTCGACGGTTACCCCCGCGAAAGCCGAAAGACTCTTGGCTACGGTGTACAGCGCGATAAAGATCGCGGGTCCGGCAAAATTCAAAGTGGGTGACTCGGTGCGCGTTAGCAAATACAAAACAATTTTCGAGAAGGGCTACACACCGAATTGGACCACCGACGTGTTTAAGATCGTTAAAGTACAGCGGTTAAATCGTCATTGGTGACAAATTTTATCAATTGTTTACCTCGGCTATTTTATCTTTAAACCGTCGTCGGACCATCGACGCTCGCTTTTGTAGTGAGACGCCGTAACCGAATGGCGGCTCGCATGTTCTAGAAGGGTGAGATCATTGCAGAGTCAAGTGTCTTACTCGCTGTTTTGTTTATATTCACTAATAAAATTCCAGCAGCCGAACGGCGCCCGTTAGCCTTTGTAATATCTCCGCGACGAAAAAATTACCCCCCCTCCCCCCGGACCACCTTCGGCGTAGGACGTGGACACCTACCCCCCCCTCCGCGGACCCCCTCGCCATAGAACGCGGACACCTATCCCCGCGGACCCCCTTACCCTAAAACGGACACCCCCCCTCCCCTCGGCGGTACCCCTTGTCAACGATATGTTTATCAATATTTAATAAACAACATGTCCCGACACGCTCGCCGACCCCCCTCCCCTCTCGCCCTCGAGTCCTCCCCCGCCCCGCTTCCCCTCGCCCTCAAGTCCTCCCCCCCCGCCCCGCTCTCCCCTTGTCCAAAAGTCCCCCCACCCCGCTCCCCCTTGCCCACGAGTCCCCCCCATCCCGCTCCCCCCTCGCCGTCGAGTCCTCCCCCCGCCCCGCTCCCCCTCGCCATGGGGTCCCCCCGCCCGCTCCCTTCTCGCCCCGGGGTCCCTCCCGCCCCGCTCCCCCCTCGGAGCTTTCGGGGCAGGTCTCTCAAAATATATCCTACTTGTTTATACGCGTCTATATATTATGTGCATAGTATTTTTCTGTGTTTCTCCTCTTTGTACGAGTATATTGTTTCACCGAGTGTATTGTACAAGCGTTATCGCTCGTTGAGTGTAGGCCCATAGACCAATTTTTAATCGATTTGTTTATACGCAGGTCTCTCAAAATATATCCTACTTGTTTATACGCGTCTATATATTATGTGCATAGTATTTTTCTGTGTTTCTCCTCTTTGTGCGAGTATATTGTTTCACCGAGTGTATTGTACAAGCGTTATCGCTCGTTGAGTGTAGGCCCATAGACCAATTTTTAATCGATTAGTATAGATTCTTTCGCCTGTAATTTACTATTATTACTGATACTATTACTAGTGTTACTATTATTAATACTACTACTTTTTTCTACGATGACGTTGATTGGTGTACGAAAGCGAACATGTGTTTAAGAGTTTAATGCATAGATATATCTATACGCCTACAAGAAATTAATTTTAAGTACTTTTTAAGTATATAAATAAATTAGCGAGCAAACAAAGTAAGATGAGACGGTAAGATCGAAGTACAGAATTACATTTTTAGTTAACCTAGCGGTTAGGATAAATAAAAAAATTGTTTAGCAGAGTATGCAATTTGAAATACATCCAGGTTAATATTGTCTATCTGTACGATAAATATGAACGCTAATCCGTAATAATACCTTTTAGCGGATATCGCATAACACCGTGATCATCTAGCTGACGTACGTGCTAGAATAAGATAAAACCTCGCTCTTCGTACGTTTCGTCGTTTACATTTAATTCACGGCATCTCATTTCGATGGCGCGTATTTGGATATTTTTTTATGTACCAATGATATTTTCACCGATAGTTTTTTTTCCTTAGTACGCAGAAATATAAGGACTGTATTGTAATTTTTTGGGGAACTATATATAGAAGAACACGTTTAGCGAGGCAATTATTTCCGAAACGTACGAGAGGCGTTTTATAAAAGATACGAAGCTCTGTGAAGTTGGCACCCCAAAATGCGAATTTTTATAAAATGCAAACGGCATTCGTTTGTCCACGATTTGTCCACGTTTGTTCACCCAAAATTTTCGTTTGTCTACCCTTAAAAAAAAAGTTATGACCAAATTGAAAAATTTGACATCAGCACCCCCATGAACATTTATCATTAATTTTCAAACGGAATACGATTGTCCGCGATTTGTCCACGTTTCCCCACCCAAAATTTTCGTTTGTCCATCTTGCAAAAGAGAGTTATAAAAAAATAGAAAAAAAAATTGTCTTTATAAACAACCTTGATTCCAAATAACGTACTGAAATCGTTTATCCATATGTACACACACACACACACACACACACACACACACACACACACACACACACACACACACACACACACACACACACACACACACACACACACACACACACACACACACAAGCACGCACGCACGCACACACACACACACACATACTTCCGGACATTTTCTACTAATATGATTTCTCGACATTTTAAAACATTCTAAATCTATTTCCTTCAAAATCTCGAAAACACTTAAAAACACTTTAAAAACACTTAAAAACTATGAGGAAGCAATGTACAAGTTTCTACTTGCACACTTTTTTAAAAAACAAGCTTTGAAAATTATATTAGTCCAACTGGCATTGCCGGCATTAAGTATTGGTAATTATTTAGAATACGCGTTGCACCTCGAATATCAATAAAATTATGCTCATTCGACGCGTTTTGACACGAAACGAAAGAATCTGGCAGAAAAATGCGGCGGTCTGTCCTGCAAAGCGAGATATTTAGCGTTAAAGTTGACAACTCTCAGGTTAGAAATCCTGTCATGACGTAGCGACCATGAATGTGCCCCGCGGCCACATGCGCATGCTCTGTCAGCTCTGTAGCCGCACGCGCATGCAAAAGTGCGCGATTTTGAAACGTATGCATACTTATAATGCATAATAAATATAAATATGTACTTTTCATATACCAACTATTCTCTGCTTTAACAAAGGGCATACACACGTGTGTGTGTGTGTGTGCCCTGCTTTAACGAAAATCACAACTTCTATAAAACAGGACATACACACATGTGTGTGTGCTCTGCTTTAACGAAAATCACAACTTTTATAAAGCAGGGCATACACACATGTGTATGTGCCCTGCTTTAACGAAAATCACAACTTCTATAAAGCAGGACATACACACATGTGTGTGTGCTTTGCTTTAACGAAAATCACAACTTTTATAAAGCAGGGCATACACACATGTGTATGTACCCTCTAATGTTGTCTCTACTTCCCTTGTGTATCATTTTGTATATATAAACTGTAGTATTTTTGTTTAGGCACCGAAATAACATATTTTAATATTTGTTGTATTAATAACATATATATATATATAAAAAAAGTAATTTTGTATATATATATATATATATACAATACAATATATATATATATATATATATATATATTGTATTGTATATATATATATATATACAAAATTACTTTTTTTAAAAAAAGGTAAAGAAAGGCGCCAAGTACACGCGTAGTAGTGTATATATGTATGTTGTTACCTCGAAAAAAACAGTGGTAATATTATACCTAAAAAAAATCTAAGTAACAAGTGGTAGACGTAATCTTTTTTCATCTCAAAAAATCTCGAAAAAACCTAAGCAGTAGTATATTTACCTAAAAAAAACCGGTAACAAGTGGTAGACGTAATCTTTGTATCTCGAAAAGTCTCGAAAAAACCTAAGCAGTAGTATTTTTATTTCCAAAAAGTATAACTCAAGTGATACACATCACAAAATTATGTTACCTTATCAAAAATGAGTCGTGCTTCAAGTGATCTATTACAATTACAAAAAAGAAATTATATCTCTTTTTAAATTACAGCGCCAATTACAGAGAGAACATACACTGAGATAAAAAATTTGTCAATCCTAAGAAATATTTTGTCCGATACGTTCAACTAAACATTTTAGTTAGTTAACTAAACATTAGTTGAATTAATTAATTCTTGATTAAAAATACGAAATAAATTGTTCAAACAACTAATATCTAGTTGACTAACTAAAATGTTTAGTTAAACGTATCTAACTAAATATTTCTTGGGATTATCAATTTTTTTTCTTGGTGTATTTTTCGAGATACAAAGATTACGGTCTACCACTTGTTACTTAGGTTTTTTCGAGGTGAAGAATTACAGAGGTAACAATACAAAATACAAATATTTTATTAAAATATTTAAATCCAACAAGGAAATACAAGGTATTTAAATACAAAGTTTATATATGTATTTTAAAAGATTTAATCGCATCGCAAAGAATTACAGAGGTAACTGATAACAGTACAAAATTAAAATATTTTATTAAAATACATAAATTTTTCTTGTCAAAAAACTTGGTCAGACATAATTTTAATTCATCCAATTTTTATTATGTTAAAACATAATTTTAATTTATCCAATTTTTATTATGTCCAGACATAATTTTAATTTGTCCAGTTTTTGTTATGTCTAGACATAATTTTAATTCAACAAATTTTTATTATGTCATGACATAATTTTAGTTCTGCCGCTAGGGAATTTTTAAGTCGATTCTTATGATTCAAGCTTGAATTCGATGTCTAGGTACCCCAGGTTGCCGATAACGGGTTACAAATAGTGCGCTCCATAGTTTTCGGTGTCCAGGTGTAATAATACGTTGAATTCGATGTCTAGGTGTCCCACGTTGCCGATGACGAGATCCACATAGTGCGCTCCGTAGTTTTCGGTGTCTACGTGTATTAATACCTCAAATTCGATATCTACGTGTCCTACATTCGGATTTAAAATTATTAATACATCTAGACACCAAAAACTACAAAGCGCACTATGTGGACCTCGTCATCGGCAACCTGGAACACGTAGACATCGAATTCGAGGTATTATTACACCTAGACACCAAAAACTACGGAGCGCGCTATCTGGACCTCTTCATCAGCAACCTGGGACATCTAGACATCAATTTCAAGGTATTAATACACGTAGGCACCAAAAACTACGGAGCGCACTATGTGGATCCCCTCATCAGCAACCTGAGACACGTGGACATCAAATTCAAGGTATTAATACACGTAGACACCAAAAATTATGGAGCTCACTATCTAGACATCGTCATCGGCAACCTGGGACACCTATACATTGCATTCAACGTATTATTACACCTGGATACCGAAAACTACGAAGCGCACTATGTGGACCTCGTCATCGGCAACCTGGGACACCTAGAAATCGAATTTAAGGTATTAATACACGTAGACACCGAAAACTACGGAGTTCACTATCTAGACATCGTCATCGGCAACCTGGGACACCTAGACATCGCATTCAACGTATTATTACACCTGGACACCGAAAACTACGAAGCGCATTATGTGGACCTCGTCATCGGCAACCTGGGACACCTAGAAATCGAATTCAATGTATTAATACACGTAGACACCGAAAACTACGGAGCTCACTATCTAGACATCGTCATCGGCAACCTGGAACACCTAGACATCGCATTCAACGTATTATTACACCTGGACACCGAAAACTACGAAGCGCATTATGTGGACCTCGTCATCGGCAACCTGGGACACCTAGAAATCGAATTCAATGTATTAATACACGTAGACACCGAAAACTACGGAGCTCACTATCTAGACATCGTCATCGGCAACCTGGAACACCTAGACATCGCATTCAACGTACGATTACACCTGGACACCGAAAACTATAAAGCGCACTATCTGGATCCCGTCATCGGCAACCTGGGACACCTAGACATCGAATTCAACGTACGATTATACTTGGACACGGAAAACTATGAAGCGCACTATCTGGATCCCGTCATCGGCAACCTGGGACACGTGGACATCGAATTCAAGGTATTAATACATCTAGACACCAAAAACTACGAAGCGCACTATGTAGACCTCGTCATCGGCAACCTGGGACACCTATACATCGCATTCAACGTATTATTACACCTGGACACCGAAAACTATGAAGCGCACTATCTGGACCTCGTCATCGGCAACCTGGGATACCTAGACATCGAATTCAAGCTTGATTCATAAAAATCGACTTAAAAATTTTCTAGCGGCACTTTCTGCCAAGCGTAAAGAACTTTCTTTTCCGGCAGCGGTGGTAATACGATGTAAAGATACGAAATCTCTCTAGATATACATGAAGCAATTGACTCAATATACAGGGTGTCACCGAATCCTTGGTACTTTTCTCAGATTTAGATAGAGCGAGCCAAACTGAGTCGAAAAGTCATGTACCATTTTGCAATTTTCGCAATAGTTTCTGAGTTATTAATGATTAAAAATCGCCGTATTAGCCCGCCCACCGCCAAATCCAAGCGCGCGGCGAGAAGCGGTCGCCCCGCGGTCGGCGCGCGGGCAGTTGTTTACTACAAGCAACGATGATCACGCACGAGCGGCGCGTAACGCCGGGCCCCCGTCCTGAGCGATGATAGTTTCTCGCATTTTTTTAAATAGAAAGAAAATATTTTAACATAGAAAATTTTTTGTGCGTACGTATGTACATACGTGTGTACATGCATACACAGAAAAATATCAATTGCACTGTTTTAAAAAGCAATTACTCAATTTATTTTTGTTCTTTTAGTAAGTAACGATTGTCTTTAAGGAAAAATATTTTCTTGATAATAGTCTTAAAATGTACAAATTTTAGAAAGAGTCTTTATCATGTACTCGAAAGAAGAATTTATACTCCTTCAAAGGACATAATAAAATTTTATCGAAGAAAAATCAAAATTATAAATGAAGTAATATGAGGACCCTCGAGATTAAAATAGGAGAAGTCAAGGCTGTGAGGGAGATGTCAGACGCAGATCACAGTGCGTAATATCAGAAATTTATTCGTCGTTTTGATACATTACAGCGATCCGTACGTTTCGGTTCAGTTTTGAGCCATCTTCAGCGGTAATTACAGAAATTAAGTTACACGTTCTCCGTACCGTATGGTGAGTGTACTGATTCCAAGTATCAGAAACATAGACCAATTGATTCATATCTGTAAATTTGTTTAATTAATGTTGAGATATTAAAAAGATCCCTTAGGAAATTCACCATTCGGTCTGAAAAACGTGGAATACAAAGCCATGTGCAATACTCTCTGCGAGAAGACGTGACGATCTTATCGACACGACACATGCACAGCAATGATATGAAAGATCTTGCAAGACTAGGCATGTCGTAGGTCAACACACCGGCGAGGATTATAACAAAGCACGATTTGACACCGTCTCAAAATGACACGGATTTTTTGCATCATGCATATGTCACGGTTTTGAGCAAATTGTAATCCATGCTCATGAACTTTGGTCGTTGGCTAATTGGGGTTTTACTATTGATACATGCAATGTTGTGACGGTGTCAAATTGTGCTTTGTTATAATCCTCGCCGGTATGTTGACCTACGACATGCCTCTTCTTGCAAGACCCTTCACATCATTGTGTGTCGTGTCGACAAGATCGTCAAGTCTTCTCGCAGAGAGTATTCATTATGTACATGGCTCTGTATTCCACGTTTTTCAAGACAAATAGTGAGTTTCCTAAGGGATCTTTTTAATATCTCAACATTAATTGAACAAATTTACAAATATGGATCAATTGGTCTATGTTTCTGATACTTTGAATCAGCAAACTCATCATACGGTACGGAGAACGTGTAACTTAACTTCTGTAACTACCGCTGAAGATGGCTCAAAGCTGAGCCGAAACGTACGAATCGATGTAATGTATCAAAACGACGAATAAATCAGTTATTTCTGATATTACGCACTGTGATCTGCGTCTGACCCTCATAGCCTTGACTTCTCTTATCAAAATAATTAGCAAATTAAATTTTTGTTTTAATTTTATATTTTTAACTAAAGAACTGAATAATTAGAATTTAGAATATTATTTATTTTAAGTAATATTGTCAAGAAAACATTTTTTGTAAAGATCATCGTTACTTAAAAGAAGAGAAAACTGAGTAACTGGTTGTCTTAGCATTAGAATAATATTTTCTTTGCGTGTGCGTATACGGCACGCCATTTTACTATTTAATATCATCATAAAAATTCTACCAAATTAAATTGATACTCAAAGAAAAGAAATTATTATTACGTCTAGACATACTTATAATTCATCGAATTATTATTAAGCTATAATTGAAAATGCAGAATTACAGTTATGTCTAGACAAAATATTAATTCTGAATTTATTTTACGTTATGACATAAAAAATTTTCGGGAATTAAAGATATGTACATAATTGTAATTCCCGAATTTTACTTATGTACGCAATTTTAATACTTGAATTTCTATTATGTACACAATTGTAATTCTGGAATTACTTTTTTTTCTTTTGGTAAGTAACAGGGTTCTTTAAGAAATAATATTTTCTTGATAATTATCTTAAAATGTATTCATCACAAATTTTAGAAAAAGTCTTTATTATGTACTGGAAAAGAGAATTTATACTCTTTCAAAGAACATTATGCAACGATGCACCCCCGGAAAGGGCATCGTCCCGGCACGAACACCTCGCCGAAGCCGCCCGGCCGACCATCCGCAGGGGGAGAAATAGGCACGATATGCCCACCGTATATTGCGGCAAGAAGTCCGCGGACTTACCGCGGCAATCGTCTGAAAGCACCGAGCGGTGCCGAAGACGACCGAAGACGATCGAACGGCGGGCGCGGCGTCGAGACGCCGTAATCCCCACCGTTCCGCCGTACCACTCCAACGCTCGCGCTTGCCGCCGCTACCCCCACCACTGCGTAACACCGCCGCAACGCAGGTATATAACGCGAGCGTCGTTAACGCTAATTGCGATTCCTGATTATCCGTCTCACCGACTACTCCGATCCTGAATCCCGCACCGAGCTAGTCCGAAAGAAGGTAGAGCGCTTTTGGCATTCTCTGTCTTCGCCGAGTGCGTCTCGACAAACGACCAGTTCTCCCTATTCTCTTGAGTCGATCCGAAAAGAAGGTAGAGCGCCGCTGGCATTCTCTGTCTTCGTCGAGTGCGTCTCGACGAACGACCGGCTTATTCCAACCACCCGCGTATCCAAGAGTCAGTCCGAAAGGAGGAAGAGCGCCTCTGGCATTCTCTACCTCCATCGAGCGTGTTCCGACGGACGCGACTCCGGTCGCCCGCGCTTCGCGCCCCGCGCCGCGTTTGCGCTTCGCGCCGTCTCGCGCGCCAACCTACGCCTCGCGAGCGCCTGTCGTCACGATTTCTAGTCTACATTGTGTTACCGCGACCGCACCTATTGTACTAACACGTTCGCGATTCTTTTTCTTATCTCAATGTACACATATATATACATTTAATTGAATAAATCTTTTGTTACGCTATTAATTTGACCCGAGTCTCGTGCCTTCCTCCGCGCCTACTCCGAACCCTGACCACCCGCGAGCTAGATCCGCGCTTCGGAAGGTAGGTTGTTTTATGGCGCCCGAACAGGGACCGGTCCGAAAGGCTCAGGCACCAGACGCGGGAAAAATGAAAGCGTATTATTACCGACTCTCCAAAGCCGAGCTAATAACCGAACTCCAGACCCTCGGCCTCGATACCGAAGGCACGGTCGAAGACCTTCGCGGCCGATTAAACCAATTCATCGACGCTAACCCTGAGATGTTCTAAAAAACCGCGACCGAAAACGACCCTTCGCCGACCCTGACGCTGACCGTACCCGCCGCGACATCCCCCGCGACCATGATTCCGGCCAACCATCCGACGCCCCACCCGCCCCCCACCACTCAGATCATAGACCAAATGCAAAAATGGGGACTGCATTTCGAGGGCAAAGATCCCTGGGCATTCCTCGAACGTATCGACGAACTCCGCGCCGCGTACGAATTCTCGGACGACCATTGGCTCCGCGGACTGCCCAAACTCCTAAAAGGAGATGCGCTTCTCTGGTACCGCAACAACCGCGACGGATGGTTTGATTGGCATGACTTTGTCGCGGATTTTAGAGAAACGTTTTTACCCCGCCGATACCGATTACAACTCGTTAACGAAATCCGCGATCGTACGCAGAAGGACGAGGAAACATACATGAAGTACGCGACACACCTACTTACGCTCATGCGCCGGGCGGGGGAATACTCCACCGAAGAACAGGTCGAGCAATTATATGAGAATTTGCACCCGGATTATCAAAACCGCATCTGGCGAAGCGACGTCAATAGCCCTCGCGACCTCCAGCAACGAGCCAGCGAGTATGAAAAAGTACAGCAGAACCGGAAAAAGCGCACCCCCGCGAAAATTAACACCGAAACA
Organism: Temnothorax ravouxi; assembly: GCA_030770255.1. Taxonomy (NCBI): domain Eukaryota; kingdom Metazoa; phylum Arthropoda; class Insecta; order Hymenoptera; family Formicidae; genus Temnothorax; species Temnothorax ravouxi. The sequence continues at coordinate 12,669 of JASTWP010000747.1, forward strand.
CCGATTACCGCCGCCGCGTATAACCGGAGAGGCTGGAGATGTAAACAGCGGGGACACACCCGTTTCGATTGCCGTCGCCCCGCACAGAAATTCTGCTCTCAATGTGGCAAGGATGGAGTCCTTACGAAGGACTGCCATCCCCCGCCGGGAAACGCTACCGGGACCGCGGAAAACCCGGCCACCCCCGGTCCTCGACGTAAAATTCTCTCCCCGGCCACACCTGAACATTCGAATAAACGATAGACCACTGTTAGCGCTACTCGATACCGGATCCGAAATATCGTTCGTGAACGAAGAAACTGCACGACTCGCACAAAACCTCGGCTTCGCGATCGTACTCGACGAAGAGGAGGTGCAATTGGCCAACGGCCACCGCATCACCCTCCCCGGCCGCGTCCGTATACCAATCCAGACCACGAGGCGCACGATTTGGCATGATTTTTCGATCATGCCGAACCTGGCGAACGCGTTGCTCCTCGGAGTAGACTTCTGGGCGAAAATCGGCCTCGCGGTACCGGCACCATCCGGCTCGACGACCCCGCGGACGACCCCAGGGACGGCCGCGATCGAGGGTATAGCACCGCGCACGCCGGACGAGGAAATACGATTACGAGAGTTCCTCGACATGAATAGATTCAGGGGGCTGGGTCAAACTTTAGCGATACCCTGTATATTCGTGCGCGAGCGTCCCGCGAGGTCCTGCAAACGCGGTCCACTATGGCTGCCGCTAGGTGGCCCGCGGGAGTGTCCTCTCTCGAAAACAAGATCCTAGCACGTACAAGATAAAAAGTCGCGCGGCGAGAGCCTTAACTGCCGCTCATGTATTTTCACGAGTTGGTTTGCTTGGTTTATTTAACTATTTATTGTTCTTACAGTTCTTATGGTTTTTATGGTTCTTATGGTTTAACGTTGTACATATTTTGATGAGGTGCTATTTGCCCTCTTTCTGGTTGTTGGTACGATTTTTTTCTTTCAGTGCGGAAAAGTTCATCGAGTTAACTGTATTATAACATTAAAACAGTTTCACATATTTTACTCTTTGATTAATTAAATTAATATTACTTAGGTAATAAATATAATGAGCATATAAATTAGGTATATAAAGCAATTCGACATAATGGAAAAGTTTGAAAAAAACCGAGATCTGTATCGTTACTTCTTCGAAAATAATGGTAATTTTGAAAACCCAAATGAATTAATAAGTAACATCATTGAGACGAACTCTTGTTTATTAGCAGATAAACGGCCTACCTATGAAAAATCCTTAAAAAACTTTTTTTCTCATTTAAAACAAAAATTACGGGAATGTCATTACAACAAAAAGTACTTAGAAAGAAAGTATACATCTTGGCTAGATAAACCATTCACTTTTCGTGATGAAAGAACTTTTCAGAAACGAGAAAAATCGGTGGTACTTACTCAATCGGGTCCTAAAGAAAAACCATTCGGCGAGTGCACAGATCGACAAAAGCGAAGACGTACCGAGCCTCTGCGAACATACTGTACCGAGATGTTAACATATGCTACGAAAATGAAACTGAAGTCGGAAGGCAATATTGATGCCTCAAAAGTGGTACAGCATATTTCTACTGTAGATGCCAGTAAAGTACATGAGATACGACGATACTGTGAAAACCCAGTACCCATAATTCAGCCATACACAAAAGAAAAGGCCTTAGCTCTGTACACTGACTGTAAATTAACCAAGAATCAGTATAATATAATTAGGTCTAGTGCAATTTCAAATAATACAAAGTTATATCCATCATATGCAGAAATTCAGAAAGCTAAGTTTGACTGTTATCCGGACGAAAATGCTATACACATTACTGATGCATCTGCAAAAATCAACCTTCAGGCGTTACTAGATCACACTAGTTGTAGAATATTGAAGTTGCTTAATGAAAATAGCGTACAATCCGAAAATTTGATTCTTTTAACAAAATGGGGGTGCGATGGAGCATCAGGGCAAAGCCAGTATAAACAGAAATTCGATAATGCTTGTGACGATGACGCTAGCGTTTTTTTAACTAATATTGTTCCTCTGATATTATATGATGAAAATAAAATCGTACTGTGGGAAAATTCTAGTCCATCCTCCACCAATTACTGTAGACCCCTACGTTTCCAATTTATTCACGAAAGCACAGCCCTAATACAACAAGAAGTACGTGATATAAATCAAGAGATTGATACTCTTTCAGCTACAACATGCCTAATTGGTGTTAAAAAAATTAATGTTACACATAACATGATATTAAGTATGGTAGACGGAAAAGTTGTAAACGCAGTGTGTGAAATTAAATCAGCTATGACATGCAATATTTGTGGAGCGAAACCAACACAAATGAATGATTTGTCAAACATTTATAAGAGAAATGCCACAGAAGAATACTACAAGTATGGTATGTCGACACTGCATGGGTGGATTCGCTGCTTTGAGGGTTTATTGCACATATCCTATAACAAATCATTTCAGTCATGGAGTGCGAGATCTGCGGAACACAAAGAAATGAAAAAGAAAGAAAAAGAAAGAATTCAAGCGGAATTTAAAGAAAAAATGGGACTAAAAGTGGATATTATAAAGCAAGGAGTAGGGACTACTAATGATGGTAATACCGCACGCAAATTTTTTGAAAATCCTGTCAAGACTGCAGAAATCACAGGCTTGAATGAAAATTTGATTAAAAGATTCGCTGTTATTTTACAAGCCATCTCATCTGGGCGTGAAATAAATATCAAAAAATTTGCTGCTTACACGCAAGAAACAGCGAATAAATACGTAAGATTGTACCCGTGGTTTTATATGTCGGCTACCGTTCATAAAATTTTAATACACGGTGCAGACATAATTAAAAGTCTTTCTGTTCCAATTGGCAAGCTTTCTGAAGAAGCACAAGAGGCTAGAAATAAAGATTTTAAGAGAACCAGAGAATTTAATACAAGAAAGTGCTCAAGAATTGCTAGTAATACTGATGTGTTACACAGTCTCCTTATATCTTCAGATCCTTACATTACTAGCCTCAGAAAAATACAGCAGAGAAAGAAAAAAAGTCTATTTCCAGAAACTGTTGATTTATTAATTATTAAAGATGCAAACATGGATGAAAATGAAGAAGACGATGACTATGAATAATAATATCAGTTTTTCTTTAAAGTTGCCGGAAAATGTAAATTTTATAAAAATGTAAAATAAATATTTAAAAAACAAAAACGTTTAAAAAATACAAAAAAAGTTAAGACAAAAGTAAAAAAGTAAAAAAAAATTAAAATGTTTAAAAAATTAAAAAAAAATAAAAATTAAAAGAAAAGGAACCGCTTCCTCACCACGTCCGCGTTCGTGGTTCTGGATTCGACAGAGAGTGGGGAAAACTCTAACATAAAGGACTAGTTTAATGCACCCGTGCTTCGCTACGATATGCGAAAGATTTTATAATTCACCTCCGAATTTAGATTTGTCCCTTTAGGGGTTGATTAGAGCAAAATCTTGAATTATGTTTTGAAGCATTTGTATGGGTAACCTTTGTAAGCAAAAATCAAGCCGATATCTCATCGAACCTAAGAGATATTGAAGAATCCGTGAAAATACATTTAACCCCTTTTCACCCCGTTAGGGGGCAAAAAATCCCTTTTTAGTGTGTACACACACACGCACACACCCACACCCCCCACACACACACACGCGCGCGCGCGCGCGCCCGCGCGCAGGCATATATATATATATATATATATATATATATATATATATATATATATATATATATATATATAATTCCGCCATTTTGGATTTTCAAACTTTGAATTCGCAATCAGCGATCTCAAAATACTGAGAAATACTATTTTACTATTTGTAGAATTCATTAAACACATATTTTGGAATTCAACACGAGTCGACTGCGGTGGAAACCCGTTCTCAGAAGAGTAGGAACCGAAAAGCGTTAATTTTGAGAAGAATTGGTTGAAGTTGGATAAAATATTAATAGGTACTTGTAGTCAGATACTTATTAAACAAGTATCTGTGCAGAATTTCTTGGATCGAATCGGAGGCATTCATATATTCGATTGTTAATTTAGATTTTGTTCAAATTTTTGAACATTTTTCGTTTAAAAAGTAATTTACATATTAATACTGTTTAAATATTAAAACTGTATAAAAATTATTTTTTTTCATATTCCGTATATACTCTTCTTTAAAACAAGCTTTGGTTTTTTGAAATCAGACAATAATTGTGTTCGTGGCATTTATTTGAAATCAAGGTAAAATAAAACATTTCAACACGTAAATAAAATATGTTTATTTTCAACTACGAAAACTTTCTTCGATTTTGAAAAAAATAAAATAAATAATTATTAACACTAATTTTAAGCCTTACTTGAACTAATAACTATAACCATTAGTGCAATTTTGAATTTTTGAAAAAACATCATTTTCTACAAATATGTCCGTTTTTTTACCGTTCAGCCCACTGTGCGCGACGCAATTCTTATCGCGACGAAACCGATACATAGATAACGACTCGTCGTACGAGCAACGCACATAGTACCCTATGCTAAACACGCAATGATGCTGATATGTGTACCTAAACGTTTCCGGATCCGCTTTCATCTTCTCCAGGGTACATTCCAGGTCGGCGTATACGATAAACGGAACTCGTTTTTTCCTGCTGTGATTTTTAAAGGCCAACCACTTGTCGTTATCGCTCGGTAACTTGATCGCGCAGTCATTCATCTTCCGACAGTCGACGGTGTGGACTTCCAATTTCTCGTTGGAGCTGAAGTAGTGCAAGCATCTGCAAAAATAAACACAAATATTATAAAGTTTTTTTATACACAAAATATTATATATTAATAAAAGAACTATAGGTACTTACCGATCGCAAAAGTATTTTGTGTGTCCTTGTTTATTAATTTGCGAGCTCACGAGGCGGGATAGGTTCTTGATCCACGCAAAATGTCCCACGTTGTCGTCATGCACGTACAGCAGATTTACGTGTCTGTCCATCTTACGATCAGTAACCCATAATGGCAAGATTGCAAGTTCCTTGTTTTTTTCGATGCTGTAGACGTTGATGGAGATGTTGTTGTAATTTTCAAAATTTTTAATTTGATCCAACGCCATTGGGAACTCAATGTCCGTAAGATTTAGCACCGACGTGTAATGTGGATACGACGATTTCCGTTCTGCATTTCTTTGGGCTGGATGCAGAGCAGCCACCACGGACCATGCAAAACATGCATTGCCCAATGATCGTACGTTTATCACCGCTTTCTTCTTTTTAATTTCTCGCGGTATTTCCACAAAACATCCCGCGTGCAATGGATTATATTTGTTCACATTTACCGTTAAATTGAGTATACGCGACAACGCCCATCCGCTATCACGTTCCTGGAATTCCTCCAGCTTTGCTAAGGTAGGCTTGATGACGTGTCGCTTGTACCACTCACACAGATCGGACTCACGAAAGACTTCATAGTTTCTCGTTGCGATACTTTTATTCGCGCGTTTGTCACCCGCAACAAATTCACCATTAAACACTGTGTTAATTTTTACATTGTCATGTTGTTGCATGACGTTCCGCACACGATCGAGTACAATGTCTCCCGCATTTTTGAGAAATTGATGAGGGTCGATGTGTTTGGAATTTATTACCGCACCGGTCAGTATACGGCTTTCAAAAGCCGTATCTATGTCGCGCCATCTGAGTCCTGTCTCACTCGCACTGTATCCAGCACCCACATGCACGAAACGTTGACGTATACGCGCGATACAAGCGATCAACGACTGTTTGAGACCGATCGATGACTGATCGATCGATAATCGTGGCCGTTTAATTCGGCTTTGTTCTTCCAACGATTCGATAAACTCGTCGCATCGTTGCTCCCACGCGGCAAAGTCTTCTCTCGAATTTAACAGGGTGGATTGCTCCAACAACACTTGCTCCATGTTATTGCACGATCCTCTTGCTAACGCCATTTGTTGCACTCACGACTTCCAGTTCTCGACTATTGAGCGTATCCCCCAGATTCGTCATTTTATATTCTACTAATGATGCATTGTTTGCTTATCATATCAAATTTCATCTCAGCAGCCGTACATCGGCGCTATTTGCAAATTTTGCAGTTTTGCACGTGTTCGATGAAATCGTCGCGAGACATGTCGCGACAAGTTCTTCAAAACAATAACGCTCCATTGACTTATGCAAAATTGCAAAATTTGCAGTTTTGCACGTGTTCGATAAATCATCGTGAGACATGTCGCGACATGTTCTTCAAAACAATAACTCTCCATTGACTTATGCGAAATTGCAAAATTTGCAGTTTTGCACGTGTTCGATGAAATCATCGCGAGACACGTATGCTCTTGAAAAGAAATCATATTTGATGCTCGATGAGGTGATCTCATCACGAATGTTCTTGACAAAGACATCACATTTAACGTATATGTGGATTGTGGTGGTGGTCACCATGCAGCAGCCGTACATTGGGGCTATTTTTGCAAGATTTGCAGTTTTGTGTATGTATAAATGGTCTACGAGGATTCTAGAGCGCAGTCGAGAGTTCGATATGGTTCGAGTACGTCGCAAACAGCTAGATACGATGAACACTCACGGTGCGAACTACTACGTTCCGATTCAGGATGGAACGTGCGAGAAACAACACAATGAGTAAGTACCGCTAATTTTTGTATAAACTTGTGCAAAAAACTTTTATAAACGTAATTGTATTTTTACAGTTTTGATAAACCCCACTACACGCCACGTATTTTGGGAAGGAGATTTGCCTTGACATCGACATCATATAAATTTTTGGATGTTGGAATCAACGCGGGACCTATGTCCTCTGTGGATATACATATTGGTGATAACCGAGGCAATCGGATAATTCTGCCACATGCAACGTGGGTGACATTCATCGAAAAACGTGCAGATATACAGCGACTCGTGCAGTCATCGGCACCATCATCGCTAACGTTTCGAGATCTGGAGCTCGTTAAAATACGTGACGCAGATATTGTAAAATTGACGTCGTGCGGCACCAACTTGTACATGAAACCGTCAACCGTACTCTTCCTGTTCGAACTAGAACATTGCGTCAAAAATGTGTATTTTCAACTATGTCAAAATGTTCATGGCGTAAGTGAAAAATTTAAACAGTTTGTAACAATTTTACGGCGAAAATGTATTATTGACAAATGTAACGCAGTTACAATCTTGCGTGAAGTTTATGATAAAAATTCGATTATTGATTGTGAACTGTTGGCGTATGCTGCTGATACTATTGTGTATAATGCGCTACATGATAAATAAATACATATAATATGGTTAAAAAATTTCCTTTTCATTTACCGTTCCCTGTCGTTAAGCTTCGTTTATCGTTTACTTAAATATAATATTAAAATTAAATATCGCGAAGATCTAAACGATTAAATATTGTTGGCGAAAAAAATATATGCGATCGTGAGCGATAACGCGAACGGGGGGGCCGGGGGCCGGGAGAGACCGCGAGAACAAGAAGACGCGCGCGACCGGGGGACGGGGGCGAGGAAGAGATAACGCGAACGGTAGCGTGTGACGTCACGCGGACCGGCGCGGCCGTTGCACGCGGACCCCTCCCGCGGCGAAAACGCGGTCGCCCCGCGGCGCCTGAAAACGCGGACCCCCTTACCCCGCGGCGCCGGAAAACGCGGTTCCTCCCCCTCTCCCGCGGCGCTCGAAAAACGCGGTTCCGCCCTTCCCCTCCCGCGGCGCTCGAAAAACGCGGTTCCCCCTTTCCCTCCCGCCCCCTCACCCTTTGCCCGCGGTCTCCTTCCGCGGTTCCCCCCCGCCCCTCACCCGCCCTCAGATCCCATGGCCTAGAACTAACATAGCTTACTTACTTCTGTCTCGCCAATTTCCTCTGTTCCTGATCCCACGCGCTCGGAAAAAATAATAACTAAATGTAAAATAAAGCAATAAATTAATATCTAAAATAGTTTATTTATAACTGTAATTGTATAATCACAAAATTATTACATACTAATTATTTCTCTCTTTCAACTGCTTGCCACCTCTTTTTTTCCTTTTATCTTTTACTTCCTCGTTTTTTTCTTCATCCATCTCATCCTTTTCTAAATTTTTCTTTTCTATCTTTTTCTCTTCCTCTTTCTTTCTTTCCACATTATCCTTCTTCTTGCTTTCTTCGTGCTGCTTTTTACTTTTCGCGTTACCCATATTTTTTTTCTTTTTTTTATTGTTCTCTCTTATTTCGGTAAAAATTGGTTTAAATAATAATAATGTGCAGAATGAATTTGCACCTCAACCTCCTCATGATCGAGAATTGATTTATAAATACTGCATTCACGCGCTCAAATTCCTTGATGCTGATTAGTTATTTCGCTTATATGCAGATCGAATCGAAATATCATAAAAATAAAATTGATCTTAAATGACTTGTCAATGCGTGTCAAAAAACGTTAAGTTTGTTTCGCATTTAACAGTGCGAAATTACAGAAAAAGTTTCAAGAAAGAATTTTTTAAAAGAGAGAGAGAGAGAGAGAGAGAGAGAGAACGGAAGGAAATACAAAAAAAGGTATATATTTCAAAAATATTCTAACATATTATATTTATATGTTGCGACGCTATTTTATACTGCGAGGCGGTTAGGCACCTCGGTACAAAGATACCGCGTCACAATGGTAAGGAGCGGGTGTCAGAGCCGAAGACGGACGCGAAATGTGTTGGGCGCCAGGTGTAGAAAAAACCACACCACCTATCTCTCCAAATAACTCTAAACACGCGGTGTGGCTCCAAAGACTCTAGATACTCTCAAGCTACACTAAGGATTCTCTCGATCCTCGGCAGACTCCAAATAGACTAACGTGGCTCTGACTGCTCGCGGCGGCTGCTCGATCAGCGGTAGCAGGTCGTAGTTCAAGGACCAGGTAGCACTAAGAGACGTTGACTGTGGTTAGGCAAAACAAAAGAAAAGAATTTGCGGAAAATACGTATCAGCAATTGTATTTGTACAGCATGAGAAAAATAGAATATTACTCGTTCCAATAGAAATGCAAACTTGAAATATTATCCGCGAAATAGAAACGCGACGCGCTAAGTATCGTTCGCCAGATAGAAATACAGAACTTTAAATAGGATAGCCACAAAGCAAAAATATTCTCCGCAAGCTTGTCATAGGCGTTTTATCCGCAAATTATCCGCAAAATAGCAATAAATATAAAAAAAAGATTATCCGCAAAATAGAAATATTATCCGCACCTAGCATTATCCGCAAATTAGAAACGCAACTCGAAATAGTTTATCCGCAAAATTCTAAATAGAAATATTATCCGCAAAATAGAAAATAGGAATATTGTCCGCAATAGACATGCAAAACTCTAAATCCGGCTCGCCAAACCGTACCGCACACCTGAGCACCACGCCAATCTCACGTCCTTGGCACGTGATCCGGACGCCTCCCGCGGGAGTCGCCGGGCGTACAATTAACTCGCGAGGACCGTGGAATGCCGCTACAATTGCCCCGGATGTGACACGCGAATTAAAGTAATGACTGTGGGGCCCTGCCGACTTATCAATAATCGAACGCACAAAAGAATTACCGCAATACGCGAAACGTATATATCACACATTCATACGACAGTTAAGTCAAGAAAGAAAGAAGTCTCACAGCGTTTCTACGGGCAGCGACGGGCGGGGTATGTCAGACCCGAATTTTAACTCACGACAATCCCGAAGGATTCACGACAAACCATCCCGAAGGATTTACGGCAAGAACGCGTAGATCACCATCGAACCATACGCGCCTCTCTCAATTACTCGGTACGCGACCCTCCGCCCTCGCTGCCACCGGTTACTTCGTCGGGATTGCTGGCCGCTCCCGTCTCGCTAGTCCTCGGTCCCGTGGTCTCGACAGGGCTTGTAGGGCCGCCGGCCCTCGCTTACAATCTGCCCTGGGGCCTCGCCGGGCTTCCGCTCTCGCTCGCAAGTCTTCGCCGGACATCCGCTCTCGCTCGCTATAGTCCTCGCCGGACGTCTGCGCTCGCTCGCAATCGGCCCCACAGTGACGATCCCTCTCGCGCCTTCGGTCCTCGGCGCCTAGTTCGGCGGTGCGTTTTCGCCCCGTCGGGTGGCACCAGTTTGCCGAAACTAGGGCCGTACGGCCGTTTCCTCCTGAAATTACTAAACGAACAGTACGCGCGTACTATAACGGTTCGAGGGGGCGAAGACTGTAACGTGCACCCGGTGCAACGTCACAATGTATACATGTATGCATTATGTAAGTATGCATGTATGCACGTATATATTTAAAGGACTTTTCGATCCGGTTTAGCCCGTTCTGCTCACGAACAGTGCATATTACATGATACTAAAATAAATGTGGGGCAAAATTTGTCAGCCGGGCCACTGGCCTGCCCATAATTGTTTTCATCGCACAAAAACTATCTTGCGCCTAGAGGTAGCTATGGGTAAGAGTTATCGAAAGCCGTGTGCAACTTTGCAGAATTCAATGTGGCGGTACCAAAATGGCGACCAAAACATCTGAAATCCATGAACGGCTTCAATAAAATTATTAAAAAACGAAAAAATCATGATTAAAACAGCTCTAAAATGAGTGTTAGAGTTAATAGTAGGTTGACCACGAATCAGTAGCTGGGTGATCGAAATTTGGGATGGTAATCTAATATGGTAGTCAGAAACTGCATTTACGCATCGCAAACTATTGACAATTGACTGGATCCACTTGAAAATGGTTGTGCGGGTGGTTCATGGACTGTATATGACAAATTCGATCCCAAAGAAACAAAATCCAAAATGGCGATGATCAAAATCCGGGTGGTGATCCAATATGATCGCCGATCCACTCTGTATTGTAAATCACTGGAAATTCAGCAAAACTCAAAAATGATTGCGTGGATGCTTTTGGGACTGCTCATCATAGATCTGACCTCATTCAAGCCAAATCCAAAATGGCAAATCCAATATGGTAGCTGAACACTCCATTACGTACTGCAAATTCTTAAAAACCTGTCGGATCCTCTCAAAAATGGTCCTGTAGTTTTTACGGCTTCTCATTGAGAATTCGGACCCAAAAAAACCAAGTAAGCATATTCATGATCTGATACGAAACAAATAAAACCCTAGATTTTGGCAGAATAATCCAAGTTGATGAACGGGTGAAAGGATTGGTTCCTTTGATATGTTGATTAATTTGCTCTCATCAATTACTACGTTTACGCGGCGAGGCTATGCGTTTACGCGATGTAGTAACTTACGATAATTCACCTAAATTATCATAACTTACAATAATTCACTCCGCGTAAACAGGGGTGTCTAGCCGTGAATTAAAGTACGATAATAGCAGTAACTTACTCAAATTAGCTAATACTTTCCTTGCTAATACATCGCGTAAACGGCAAATTTTGATTAAGTGCAAGACAGTGCAAGAGTGCAAGAGAGTGCAGTACAACAAACCCCGCGCGATATTTCAAAGTTACTTTTTATCAGTGCTGGAAGTATCATTAACACGAGTGTCGATAAAAAGCAGATAACAATTGCAGGTTAGTTACATTATATGAACAATAATATGATATGATTTATAAAAATAATAAGTAGCAATGTACCCCACAACCGTAACTGTCATTATATTACGCATGTTATGTACTATACATTGAGGTTAGAGTGCTGGTTACCACATTAAATATTTTTATGACTTGACATTTATTGCGGCTGAAAAGCATATTTACATTAATTATAATGTAGAATTCTGTAACAAATCTTATCATTCTTCTTTTTCACTTTATTCTCAGATCTATAATGAAACGCTCAAAAATGTCAAAATGTCTTCAAAAAAAGAAGAGGGTAAATTGGACCTACAGAGAAGTCGAAACAATGCTTAAGATAGTTGACGAACATAATATCATGGCTAAACTTGATGGGAAGGTATTTCGTGCAGAACAGTGTTATAACGAAGTTGCTGAGGAGCTTCAACGTTTGCAATACGATTGAGATGCATATCAAGTTGCCGTAAAGTTTCGATCTGAAAAACAAAAGTACAGGAATCATGTGCGTCATCAAGGTACAAGTGGGATGGATTTTACCACTCTAGAACATGGAACACTATTACACAAGATCTTAGGCGATCGTCCTTCATCGAAAATGGTCTGCAGTGAGGTAGATTCCAGTAGAGATGCTGCCAATATAAATGTAAATGACGATTCAACTGAAGCTGAAGGTACAGCTATACAAATAACAAAATTTGTATAATATTAAGATATCCATCAGACAAACTTGCATAGACGCATAAGCATAAGGAAATGGATTGGTCCTTATGCACCTATTATATATGAATCAATTAGTTTTCTTATATTAAATTTATACGCTATACTACAAGTTTGTCTAATTACAGAATATATCCAGCAAACACAGAATACACCTTGGATAGCAAATTGTCGCCAAGATGGCATCAAATTCAGAATTTGATGCCATCTTGGCGACAATTTGCTATCAAAGGTGTATTTTGTGTTTGCTGACTCTTACAGTTTCATTCATGTTGTGGTATAATAGCTTTGTCTTCATACTTTTTAGTTAATCTTTTTTTTACTTTGACGTGTATTGTTTGCAATACCTACATATTTTTTAGCCAATTTAAGATCATTTTTCAACTTATTAGTTTGCTTCTTGAGAGACTAGTTATTAATCATTTTTTCAGAATGCTATAATGTGGAATGGTTGGATGATGAAAGTACGGTCAACGAAACAGAAACATGTAGTATGGTTAATGAAGAAGAAACATGTTACACCCAGAATGATGATACAATGGAATCAGACTACTTAAACGCTTCAATTGCTGATGAAACTGAGCTACAGGAAGGTGATCAAATTACTGAAAGTCGCATCCAGCGTCAGTTACCCAGGATACGTCACATGAAAACGGTTCAGATACCACTTTTAAGTTTACAAAAGAAGTGTGACCAAGATCTTAGCAATCAGGACAAAGACCCACCACAATATACTTCAAAGAAAGGAAAAAATATAGTAGAACATGAACACCAATCAGAATATTCTAAAAATAAAGACCTATACCGGGACCAGAATGACTACTTACCAGAATGTTCTGGGATGCAAAGTAAATTCACAACTCGGCCTCAAAATGTTGACCGGAGATATGTTCCAATGTCACAAACTAGTCCGCAAGAACAAAACTTAGCATTAACAGCTCAAAAGTCGATCACGTTGCACCAAAGAAACCTATCAGAAACTGAACCGCACGATATCGAACCGCATTTTGGAACACACTACAATGCAATACAACACCACGAGCAAATGGAGATTCAAAGGATTCCAACTAACAATGAGTATCCTCGTGCCGATAATATTAATGTTCACGGTATAGTCTTTGGATTTTCGTTTTAATGCTTTTAATTGTTGGGCAATTATTTAATTTTTTGAATTTTATAGAAGGTAGACCACAGATGGATCAACACCAACTTAAACTCCCCAATGCTGTACAATTGCGGAATCAAGATAACAATCAAGCAGTCGCAGCCAATAATCCTCGCCCTCGTGATCGAAATATTCAAGGTATCACAATTTATAGCATGACGTAAATAAAAGAAAGATGATATACAAACTGCAGAAGTTGGATCTCATTTTTACTACACATTTTCTCAAATAATCGGTTATTTTTTGTAGCACATTCATACAATTATAATAAAATTTTATGTTAATTGTAGATAAAACCAAGGGCAGGAAAAGCTACGACAAGGCTCTGGCAACATTTCAAGATAACTTATCCGCTTCTCAAAGTGCGTTACAGACAGAAATTTTTGAAGCACACAAGAAATTCTGGCAAGATGAAGCAGCGGCATCTCGGCAATGGGAGGAACAGCTTGAGAAGCAAAAAAAGCATAGCGAAGAGTTAGTTCGACTCAGTAATCAGGCACTCAACTCAGCAATTGATCGATTGTTAACCGGCATGCGACCTCCCCCAGTGGCTTCAATCCCCTATCCCTTTCATCAGTACGCTTCAGGAGGAAGCCATGGATTTTCTCAGCTACAACACTATTCAACCCCAATGTCTGCTTCAAGCATGAGCCACCCGATGTCCGCTTCAATGATGAGCCCCCCGATGTCTGCTTCAAGGAGCCCCTCGCTGTCTGCTTCAAGCATGAGCTCCTCGATGTCTGCTTCAAGGATGAGCCCCCCGATGTCTGGTTCAAGCATGAGCCCCTTGATGTCTGCTTCAAGGATGAGCCCCCCGATGTCTTTTTCCAGAATGAGCCCCCCGATGTCCGGTTCAAGCATGAGCTCGTCGAACTTATGAACATGTCCGCTTTAAGTACCTTATTTACTTTTTATCTCTCTTGTTTTCGCTCAGTCTCGCTCACACCACACACACACACACACACACGCACACTTCCAATGACCATCCGCATGCAACATATAGTACTTTTACTATTTTTGTTGGCAAGATATTACAATATATACCAAATATACCAGATATACCAAAGAATATTATATAAATACTATATTATTTTATTATATAAAATACAATATAATATTTAGAATTATTTACATTATCTTGTAATTTTTACTACCTGTTATTTTCCACGAAGTACATAAGAAATTCATGTCTGCTTCAAGTTCCCATTGCCGAGATGTCGAGTGAAAACATTACCGATTAAATAGCGTTTAATAGCCTTTCATCATCGAGTTAACAACGGATAATTCGCAGACATGTAAGCTGACATTCTTTCCCTAACAGCAAGTGCTTCTTCTCGGTTGGCTCTATTATGACGTTGAATATCCAATCTTTGCGGAGGATACTCGACATCGTTTACAAACTGCTGCCATTGATCCAAAAAAGAATCTTTAGCTTTTTCCACAAAATTGTGTAAAATACAACATGCTAAAACAACTTCTGGCATGAAGTATACATCAAGGTCACTTTTTTTGCACAAAATGCGCCATCGTGCCTTCAAGCGCCCAAATGCGTGTTCAACGACAACTCTCGCAGAGTTTAAACGGAGATTGAACGAAATCTGTTCGGCAGTTTCTTCTTGTCGATAATCCACCATCAACCATTCTAGCAATGGATATGCAGGATCACCCAAGATCACAAAAGGCATAACATAGCCTTCATATTTTCGATCACTCTGCAATAAAGTTAACCAGATTATGTTGTGACCATCGACATATAAAATATGTGTGTGTGTGTGTGTGTGTGTATACAATATTTTTTTATACATAAATGGTTTTATTTTATCCCATATCTTTTCCATAACTTACTTGTGGCATAATTGTGTCAATATTCTGATATAAGTAGGAGTCTACCAAAACAGTGGCATCATGATTAGACCTAGGATGTTTAACCGTTACATCCCGGAAACTAAAAGAAAAGATGATTAGACTAAAGCAAACTATACATTTATCAATTCACAATGTACTTACAGTCTACGATTGTCCACAACGGCTTGTAAAATTAGAGCAACGTAACCCTTTCGGCACTTGAAATCTGCTGCACCTTCTGTAGGAGCTGTAACAGGGATATAACTACCATCTATCGCTCCTACTACTTGTGGAATACCGTATTTTTCCTCAAAGCTTTGAGCTATTTCTTCACATGATGCTCTTGACTTTGGGAAGCTTATTAGTTCATGTGACAGTTCATAAATCAGTACTTTAATGAATCGATGCAACCACTGACATATGGTTGATTTATGGTAGCCAAACAAATTTCCTGTGCATCTATATTCTGAGACACTAGCTAATCTGTAAATGGCAACAGCAACCTTCTCCTCAACGGACAATCCTGGCATGAATGCATTTTCATCTGATTCAAGTGATTCTCGTAGACGATTGATTAGTACAAAGAAGGTTTGACTTCTCATCCGAAAATTTTCTAGCCATTGCATTTCGTCATAGTTTAGGAGTACAATATTTTGCCACCATTGAGTTAATCTATTCTTGCGCCCAATAGTTCTTACTCTAATAGGAAAAGACTGCCACAGACATTCCAATTTGAAAAAAAATTCTTTTTACAATTTTCATACTGTCAAGATAAAAATTATTTGAACCAAAAGATAAACTTACACTCAAAACTTTTTGTATTTCATGAACCAAATGCAGGTTAAGGGATTGTTTCAGAACTTCAAACGATATCCTTTTTCTATTTACCATATCTCTTTTCCTTCTTTTTATGACTTTCCAAGTATCGTGATCTATTCGACGTAGTTCAGCCGTCAATATTTCTTGATGTTGTTTGGCGAAAATGGTAATAGTACTCACAATATTACTTGTCGAATCCATTTTGACTTATAGCAATTTTTGCGATAATTTACACTCCAGCCAAATTCGTGAGATGCTAACGAGAGCTTGTTTCTTGGGGACAAGTAAAACCGCTTCATTCAGTACAGTAAGAAATATTAGAAGTATCGCCGGAATGTCAAAGTTTGACTTACCGAATCGTTTGAAGGGCAACGAAAAGTCTGTCTGGGTCCAATACGACTATCATGCACCGGAAAACGTGACGAATGCCTTGGCCGCTATCGCCAAAAGTGACAATCCTCTTTTGCAACAGTATACGAGAGGATTTGGTCATCAAAGATTAGTGAATGCAGTTGCAAAGTTTTACTCCAAGCTTATTAACCGTGATTTGGATCCAAACAAGGAAGTGTTGATCACTGCTGGTGCTTACGAAGCTTTATATGCCACTCTGCAAGGTCACACTAATCCCGGAGATGAGTGGATCATTATTGACCCTTCTTCGATTGTTACGTACCTATGCAGGGGGGTTTTTTCAGTCGCCCTCGGGTGAGGACTAATTACGGTGCCTTAACCAACTGGGGCACTTAGCACAATAGTTCTAAACCAAAATATGTGATTTCCTCTAATAATCGTTCCACTTTTACACTTTAATTATCTATTTCTTCCAAATAACCCAGGACTGTGCTCGTCACACGTCAGAGCACAGCTCGCCATCTTTGGCACTCTTCGTACCTATGCAGGCTAGAAAATAGGTTAGGCTTATGGACCATCAAATTTATTGCACAATCTGCAATGGAATTATTATCGAAACGTGACTTCATGGCTAAATTTCTTCGAGAATTTGAGAATAGTACTCACAATATTACTTGTCGAATCCGTTTTGACAGCAATTTGAACTGATAACCTCTAAATCGTATTACGGACCGGAGAGGAACACTATATATTTCGCTTCTTCTTCTTTTTTAATTGTTTTGGCTCCTGCCTCTAAACCGGCCAGCATTTGCCACTGTTTGATTAACAAAGTCTGGAACTCGTTGCGTAAAAAAGTCCGAATGGAAATTATCAAAAAACTGAGTGGAGATCAAGGCCGACAGTAACAGTCGCAATACTCAAAAAAATTTTTCCGGATAGAACACGTCCGAACACGTTAAAACGTGTCGTCCGCGAAACACGTCCGAACTCGTTGCTTCTCAACGACCGAATGTCCTATATATTTCGCGAATGCGTAAACGGCTCTCAAAAAGTATCGCAGAATACTACGCACGCGTAAACGGCTCTCAAAAAGTATCGCAGAATACTACGCACGCGTAAACGGTAGAAAATTATCGTAAGTTACT
The DNA here is from genome assembly GCA_030770255.1 of Temnothorax ravouxi. NCBI lineage: Eukaryota > Metazoa > Arthropoda > Insecta > Hymenoptera > Formicidae > Temnothorax > Temnothorax ravouxi. The sequence goes on from JASTWP010000747.1 coordinate 30,265, forward strand.
ACATCGCGTAAACGCATAGCCTCGCCGCGTAAACGTAGTAAATGTCCATTGTGTAGAAATGATCTAGCAAAGTAAACTCGCATGTTATTGTGCTAACCCGTCTTCTCACGTATTCTAACATTATTGGGATTCACCGACTTCGTGGGACTGACCTTTTCCTTCGTCCCATTCCTATATTACTATATCATTTGGTTAAAACATTATCTGACATCTACATCATTTCAAACCACACCTAATATCGAACGGTATCAGCTGTCATCTCCAATCAGAAAAGCTTTCTGCATTTTACAGGGTTAAGACTGTCTTTATATTTGAATAAAGCCTACAATACAGAGTGGATCGGCCATCATATTGGATCACCATCCTGGATTTCGATCATCGCCATTTTGGATTTTGCTTCTTTGGGATCGGATTTGTCATATACAGTCCATGAACCACCCGCACAACCATTTTCAAGTAGATCCGGTCAATTGTCAATAGTTTGCGGTGCGTGTATGCAGTTTCTGGCCACCATATTAGATTACCATCCCAAATTTCGATTACCCAGCTACTGATTCGTGGTCAACCTACTATTAACTCTAACACAGGTCATTTTAGAGCTGTTTTAATCATGATTTTTTCGTTTTTTAATAATTTTATTGAAACCGTTTATGGATTTCAGATGTTTTGGTCGCCATTTTGGTACCGCCACATTGAATTCTGCAAAATTGCACCTCTAGGCGCAAGGTAGTTTTTGTGCGATGAAAACAATTATGGGCAGGCCAGTGGCCCGGCTGACTTTTGCCCCATGTATATATTTGAAAATAAAATATATGTAAATGTATTTTAAGTATGCATGTATGTATATATTATATATTTGGTTTCGATTAGATTACATACTTTTTCCTTAACATTATGAAAAACAAATAAGAGAAGAGGAAGGAAAGAGAGGAAAAAAAGAGAAAGAGAGAGAGAGAGAGAGAAGGAACAAAAAAAGAGAGGTACATTTACACATATTTTAATTTAATAAATATTTTAGTATCATGTAACATGCATTATTCGTGGACAGAGCGGGCAGAACTGGATTGAAAAGCCTTTTATCATTTTGTAATTTTCTTAATAATTAATGAGAAATTACTTAACACAGATACGTGAATCAGGATGCGTCGACAAGATAAAATAGCCCAACGTTTACGTTTTGTTAGGTGCGTGGTGAGGCATTGAAAGAAGTGCATAACAACGCTTATACATATGAACGACATTCATGCGTAGTTATTGTTATTTATAAAGCGTTCCTTCCCTAATATTTCTCCACATGAGTAACAACCTGAACGTTGGGCTGCTTTTTTTGTCAAATCGCATAGACGCATACTGTTTTTATTCTTATATTTATCTTTGTGCTTTGGCTCTTAAAAAAGTCATATCAATATCAATTGTTGATATTTTGCGCTAAATGTTGAGAGAGAGAGAGAGAGAGAGAGAGAGAGAGTAAAGTAAAAGGTATACATATTAAATAATTGGTAATATAATTAATAATATTAATAATTAATTTTTTAAGATTATTTTCGGCATTCTCAGAAGTATTCGATAAAAGAGAGGAAGAGAAAAATTGTTACGATAAAGAAAAAGAAGCAAAGAGAGAGAGAAAGAGAGAGAGAGAGAGAGAACGAAAGAAATAAGGTATTTATAGTATATATAAGATTTCAGCACAGAAATTGATGAAATTCTCACCCTCTTCTGGATAAATTCATGTCCTGTGAGCGTTAATAATTTATTAAAAAGTTTTACAACATTGCCAATGCCCAGAACTATTTATTTAGAATTTACTTTAGTATGAGGCTAATAGCGTCTAATTTTGGCTTCATTTTCAATAGTTCTAGATTTTCTGATAGTTATGGCCATTAAAGCCAAAAAATACTTCGTTTTCTAGCGTTTTCTAGCGTTATTAATTTATTTAAAAATTATACAACATTGTCAATGCCCCGAACTTAGTATTAATAAACAATGATCACCGGCTAAAACCTTCTGAGGGTCACTTAGGAGGGTGAGCTTGACAACATATGTCAAGGTCAACATGATCGGAAAGGATGTCCCTTTTATGCATAATTACCTTTTATCTTTTTCGAATTAAAAGAATTAGAAAAATATAAAAGGTTAAATCGAAATTAAAATTAATTTACATTGAAAGAAATAGATAAACATAAATTTGTTACATTAATAAAAATTTTTGGTATAGTTCTAAGCATAATAAAGTAAATTTTAAACAGTTCTGGGCATTAGCAATGTTGTAAAACTTTTTAATAAATTATTAACGCTTGAAGGACATGAATTTATACAGAATAGGGTGAGACGTTGTAAGAAATTTCTAAGTTCTCGCTTATATAAATTATTTTTGGTATAGTTTTAAGCATACTAAAGTAAACTCTAAATAGTTCTGGGCATTGGCAATGTTGTAAAACTTCTTAATAAATTATTAACGCTCGAAGGACATGAATTTATCCAGAAGAGGGTGAGACGCTATAAGAAATCTCGGAGTTCTCGCTTATATAAAATTTTTTCGTATAGTTCTAAGAATACTAAAGTAATTTCAAAAAGGTTCAGGGCTTTGGCAATGTTATATAATTTTGAAATAAATTAATAATGCTACAAAACGAGCGAAGAGAATAGGACTTACATAAAATATGTTATGTAAGCCAGAACTAGACAAAAACGTTAGAACACGTCCAGAACTACACGAGAATTATAATCTATATATATAAAGGAAGATGTCCTGACTGACTGACTCACTGACTCACCAACGCCCAGCCCAAACCCTTGAACCGAATTTATACCAAAAGTATATGAAATAGGGGTAACATTTTCCGGGAAGTGCCATTATGTGTATAGCTTTTTATTACCAATTTTATGGAAACCGGTTTTTCTATTTTTTTTTTATTTTTCGGAAAATAATTCACCGAATCTCAAAGAATTATAGATCAACAGAAGTAGAAATTTCCGGGGAGTGTTTCTACACCAATATTTCACTTACCGATAGCGACATCACCATTTGGTTTACCCTTATCGAGGTTATGTATTCATCGCCAGGGTAAACCAAATGACCTATTAGAAGTTAGCCCCCCACTTTTAGAATTAACATATTTTCACGGTTGTGCTGAATTGTGCTAGGTTTGTGCTATATTGTGCTCGAATATTATAACCATAATATGAAAAATACGAAAGAAAATTAAAAAAAAACAAATTTTTAGGTCAGCCCCCCACTTTTCGTTTTTTTCAATTTTTTCGATTGTGCTGAGTTGTGCTAAGTTGTGCTAATATTGTATTAAAATATTATTTAAAAAAAATAATAACAAAAAAAGTTACGATAAAAAAATCATTTTTGGATATAATTTATTTTTTTATCGTAGCTCTTTCTGTTATTATTTTTTTAAATAATATTTCAGCACAATGTTAGCACAACTTAGCACAACTCAGCACAATCGAAAAAATTGAGAAAAACGAAAAGTGGGGGGCTGACCTAAAAATTCGTTTTTTAAAATTTTCTTTCGTATTTTTCATATCATGGTTATAATATTCGAGCACAATATAGCACAAACCTAGCACAATTCAGCACAACTGTGAAAATATGTTAATTCTAAAAGTGGGGGGCTAACTTCTAATAGGTAACCAAATGGTGATGTCGCTATCAGTAAGTGAAATATCGGAGATGCCGAGCTGCCCTAAATATAGAGGTCGATGTTGAATCTTAATAACGCGAAAATATACCGGCGATGCTCCGCGTAGCGGGCGCGAGTCGAACCATCTCGCCGCGCGAGCCCGCGTTGCCGTTGAAATCAATTTTAATAGATAGAGTATCGTTCAAGGAAGGTTGGTATTGAATTTGGCAATGATCGGTGAAGGGGTTTTTTTTAAATTTTGAATTAAGTATGCAGGTATGTATATATATATATTTGGTTTTGATTACAGATTACATACTTTTTCCTTAACATTATGAAAAACAAATAAGAAAAGAAAGAGAAAAAAAGAGGGAAAAACCTCCAGAGAGAAAGAGAAAAAGAGAGAGAGAGAGAGAAGAAACAAAGAAAGGAAGGTACATTTACATATATTTTAAAAATATTTTAATATATTTTAGTATCATGTAATATGCATTATTTGTGGACAGAGTGGGCAGAACTAGATCAAAAAGCCTTTTATTATTTTGTAATTTTCTTAATAATTAATGAGAAATTACTTAACACAGATACGTGAATCCCAAGCCCAATGTTCACGTTTTGTTAGGTGCGTGGCAAGGCATTAAAAGAAGTGCATAACAACGGCTATACATGAACGACATTTATATTGTTATTTATAAAGCGTTCCTCCTAATATTTCTCCATTTGAGTAACAACGTGTGAACATTGGGCTGTTCCATCTCGTCGACACATCCTGATTTACGTATCTGTGTTAAGTAATTTCTCATTAATTATTAAGAAAATTACCTCTGTTATTTAATATATTATTTTGAATATATTTACTTTTCTTTTTATAAGAAAATGTTTGCAAAATCGCTGAATTTCCCGGCGATGGAAGCGGGATAAGAAAAACGCGCGTGGAAGGTGTTAATTAATTATTCTTTAATGTAAAATGTAACTCAGAACACAGTCTGAGCCGTCTTTAATACGTGAATAGATATATACAGTCTGACCTGAGAGTGGTGGGCAGTCTTTCGCGGTTCACTAAAAATAAGAAATCTTTGTATAATCGTTCGTGAGTGGACGAGACAATTATATTAATTGCCCTCCTCGTGATGATTAGCCCGTGAGCCGGTGAGACGTGGCGGTCGGTACTCGCACACATGTGAGCCTGAGTCGTCGTGTTGATGTACCAGAGTAGAGCTGGATGAGCGGTCGCTTTACATGTTAGAAAAGTCTTTCGGCAGCTTCAATCACTGCGATGGGCACTTAACTCGGAATAAATCTCGAGAATACACAGAGCACACGTCGTACGTCTGATCACAGCGCGGCCATTTATACGACTCTTCATATCGCGAGGAAGACGTTGGCGATGAGCGCGCCCGTGCTTGCGCAAACTGCCGCGTCGCTCCGGCAGGTCGCATCCGATCGATGCTGCCATCTAATCGGATGGCGCAACGTGAACGGAATCTCGAACAGTAACTATTATAAATTTGTAACACAATTTTTTTATTTTTATATTTATCTTTATGCTTTTGTTTCTAATTATTCTGTAATTTTAAAATACATCAAAATAAAAAAATGTTATCTACGGGGACCCTGAAAGAAAATTTATTTCAACTACAAAGTTAATTTTTTTAGTAAGATAAACTTTGTAGTTAAAATAAATTTTCTTTCAGGTGTTACGTCAGGGTCCGGAATTTATAGTATATTTTAGAAAGATAGCAGGGAAAAGACTATCTAGAGGAGGGGAGATAGGAAGACGTAACGAGATCTTATCATATCTCGAGTGCACGCTGGAAAAGACGCGTGCCTCGAGACAAATGCACGTATCGGGAAACTCCAGTCATGCGTCAACGTCCAGAAGAAACGCTATTACGCCTGCTGTGAGTTTCTGTGCACTCGCGGTCCTGTTTTCGGTCAAGGATGTATATCCCTATTACCGGGGACCTTGTACGACTTTCGAGAGAGTGGATGACTGAGGGCGAGGTCTTATTTTATGAAATGACTAGTATTTATTTTATAACTAGCTGGTTATCCGGGCTTCGCCCCGGAGGACATGTGTAATAAGACACAAAAATAGTCTCTTCCTCTCTCTCTTTCCCTCTCTCTTCCCCCCTCTCTCTCTCTCTTTCTCTTTCTCTCCCTTTCCCTCTCTCTTTCTTTCTCTCCCCCTCCCTCTCTTTCTCCCCCCTCTCTCTCTCCCTCCCCCTCTCTCTCTCTTTCTCTCTCCCTCTCTCCCTCTCTCTCTCTCTCTCTCGCTCTCGCTCTCTCTCTCCCCCTTTTTCTCTCTTTCTCTCCCCCTCCCTCTTTTTCTCTCTCTCTCTCTCCCCCTCCCTCCCTCCTCCCTCCCTCTCTCTCTCTCTCTCTCTCTCTCTCTCTCTCTCTCTCTCTCTCTCTCTCTCTCTCTCTCTCTCTCTCTCTCTCTCTCTCTCTCTCTCTCTCTCTCTCTCTCTCTCTCTCTCTCTCTCTCTCTCTCTCTCTCTCTCTCTCTCTCTCTCTCCCTTCTCTCTCTTTCTCTCTAAAATGCTATAAATTGAAAAATATTACTTTTTTATCTACTGAAGTTCAATTCCGTCATATACAATTCTTTGAGATTCACTCAATTATTTCCTAAAAATTTGGAAAAATTTCGTAACCGATTTCCAAAAAGATCGGTAACAAAGAACTATACAGTTTATAGCACTCCTTGGGATACCCCTGTTTTATATACAATTCTTTAAAATTCGTCAAACTTCTCATACCGGTTTTCAAAAAGATCGGTAACGAAAAATGATATACTTTTTATAGTACTCCTCGGAAAATTTAAACCTTACTTTATGTACAATTCTTTGAGATTCGATTATTCGGAACCGGTTTCCAAAAAGATCGGTAACAAAAAATAGTACACTTTATAACACTCCCCGGGAAATTCTACTCTTTCTTCATGTACAATTTTTTGAGATTCAATTAATTATTTTCCAAAAAATTTGAAAAATTAAAAAAACCGGTTTTCGAAAAGATCGATAACAAAAACTGTACACATCATGGCGCTCCCCAGAAAATTCTACCTCTACTTCATATACAATTTTTTAAGATTCGGTCAATAAACTCCCGAAAAATTGAAAAAATTTCGATACCGGCTTCCAAAAAGATCGGTAACGAAAAATTATACACTTTATAGCACTCCCCGGAAATTTCTACCCCTGTTTGATCTATAATTCTTTGAGATTTGGTGAATTATTTCCCGAAAATTTGAAAGAATTAGAAAAACCGGTTTCCAGAAAATCGGTAACGAAAAACTATACACATAGTGGCACTCCCCGGTAAATTCTACCCCTATTTCATATACTTTTGACAAAAATTCGGTTCAGGGGTTTGGGCTGGGCGTTGATGAGTCAGTCAGTCAGGACATCTTCCTTTATAAATATAGATTAATATAGGTTTATTCATAACAAAAATTATCTAAATAGTTATCAACAAATAACATTTAACCACAATATAATTATAACGAAAAAAATAGGTAGATCATTATATACGCATATATATAAGTGTGTGTGTGTGTGTGTGTGTGTGTGTGTGTGTGTGTGTGTGTGTGTGTGTGTGTGTGTGTGTGCGCGTGTGCGCGCGCGCGCGCGCGTGTGTGCGTGTGTGGGAAGGGCGCGGGTGGTACAGAAGTGCGGAGGGCCTTGAGCAGGATTTTGAAGGGAAAGAATCTGAATTAACTTGATATCCTGCTCGGACTATTACAGAATCATTATTAATCAAAAATTTATATAAAAAGAAGAGAAATTAGATGGTGTAGTGTACATACATATTAAAATTATAAAGCTATAAAATTATTACAATTATAAGATCATAAAATTACATATGAAGTTATAAAACTAAAATTACATATTAAAGAATAGTAGTTAGGTTTTTCCTTAATCTAGAGAAATAGATTCGTAGATAATCTCTACGCTGAAACAGGATGCGGCGGGGGAAGGGGACCGAGGATCGAGAATCTTGATCTTCGATGCGGAGCTATCGGGAGAGGACGGCCGGTGATGATGGTGGTCGGAATATTCGTATGGGAGCGGGGAATAGAGGTCAAAATAAGGGCTCGGAGGGGAATCATCGAGTTCCTCGGAAGGAACCGGGGAGTAGGAGGGCTCTAAGTAGGGTGAAGAATCCGGGGTATCGGGGAACACCTGATATGCAAGAGTACATCGGACAGGCGAGGGAGATGGGGAAGGGGGAGAATCGGGGATACGGCGGTCGACTTGCGGAGAACGTTCACGATTTATGAATGCACCAAGGAGCTAACGCTCCACTTCGCGGGCGCGCCTGTTTCGGTTTATCCGTTTTCGGATAACCACCCCCATGCGGCGGTGAACGGGGGAATGCACTAAAATTATTTAATATTTTAAGAACGGGGAAAAGGGGTAGTAGATAATTGGAACTTACTATTGACGGTGATCACGGCAATGGGGCAACGCCTTTGAGTCAGTACCTCCGTCGGTCCCGGAACCAAGAATCCTTCCGTACTGTTGGTTCACAGAATTTAAATAAAGGGTCTCGTAGGCCCGGACTCTACTGTCTGGAGTTTTCGGAATGAATGCGGTGTCCCGCCATCGCGGTTTATATATGATTTTAGGGATGGATTATCAAGGAGTATGACTTAATTCAATTTTTGGTAGGGGACCTGTTTTTCTTACGAAAACGATCGAGATGCAGATCTAAAAAATTCTTATGTCTCGCCTTTATCTGTTATTATCTAGCGTCAAGTGTTATTCATGAATTTTCGGCGGTACGGGGTTTCACAATTTCTCATGATTGAGACGCTAGGTCTTGATAATTCTATTGTCTCGTCTTTATCTGTTATTGTATAGCGTCGAGTGTTTTTCACGAATTTTCCCCGGGAGTGACGCCCTGACCGGCTATTGACCGGCCGTTGACCGGCGGCGCAAGTTTCACAATTAATATACTTATTAATTAAAGTAATTTAAATCGACCGTAACTGGCAATATATAACGTCTTTTACCGATATGAACATTGAAAAACCGTGAGCCAACTTTTTGTCAGATTCACACAGCACATTTTCAGATCATCATCGAGACATTATTAATTTCGACCATAGGTTTTTGGTCAGTTAATGTAATTTTTAAATTAGATAGTTTAAATTTTTATTGCGAAAAAATATTACCCCAGCCAGGGTTTGAACCTGGAACCTCCCGTATACCGTGCGGGTGTCGTGCCAATTCGATCACTGGGGCTGTGGTAATATTTATCGCAATAACAACTATAAGATGGAGCACCGATACTTCAGTCTACGGTGTGTGATGTATTCACTTATGTTAGTATTAACCTATGTTAGTAAACGTAAGCGAAACGGCTAGTAGCACCTGGCTGCTCGGAGACAGTGCTTTCCGCAGAGGCAGAGCCGTGCCGACTCCAGGCCAGCACACAGGCGCTCCGGCACAGCCGCTAAGCTTATCGCTCTGTATTAAATATACTTAATATAATAAGAGTTTATTAATTATCCCTCTGCCTCCGCCCCAGATATAACACGGTGTATAATAAACAGAATAATAAATTTATTTCGCCAGTAAATAGAATAACAATTAAAGTAATTTAAATCGACCGTAACTGGCAATATATAACGTCTTTTACCGATATGAACATTGAAAAACCGAATTTTTTCGCAATAAAAATTTAAACTATCTAATTTAGAAATTACATTAACTGACCAAAAACCTATGGTCGGAATTAATAATGTCTCGATGATGATCTGAAAATGTGCTGTGTGAATCTGACAAAAAGTTGGCTCACGGTTTTTCAATGTTCATATCGGTAAAAGACGTTATATATTGCCAGTTACGGTCGATTTAAATTACTTTAATTGTTATTCTATTCACTGGCGAAATAAATTTATTATTCTGTTTAATATACTTATTGTTTGATTTTCCTGTTCGAAAGAATAATGATTCGTTATTATCACCAACCTGGCCGCCGATCGACAAATATTATTCGGTTTTCGTCATCCCAAAAACAATTCGATAGGAATAGCGCTAGGGATAGCGATAGGCGGAGCCAACTGAAATCGGCCGAGAAATGCATTTTGCTGAGCTGATTTTTAATGCTTTCGAAAGTTACTCGTACATTACAGGTGTCGTAACGTTTTTTCTATGTTGCCCTTGTATAAGAAAGAAATAAGAGTATAATTTCAATAATTAATTACTCGACAACCATGCAGACAGACAATTTGTCTTCAACTTTGGCATAATTGACAGATTCACATAGATGAATATTTTTCATAAATTTCAACTAATTCTTATTATATTGATTTGACAAACTAACCTCTTTAAGACATTACTTAGGACAGTCTTGAAATAAGAACCGGCTATGAATACCGGCCATATGGTCTGAAAGCAAAAATAATGTGATCATCTTAAAGAAGAAACTTAAATCTTCTCTAGCGGATTTTCAATTTGTGCTATTAGTTCAGTCAAAATACGATTAGACCTAGAAAAAATTGCAACACAAGATTTTACTACGTCATTGAGTTCAGAAAAATATACTGAACAACATATTCAAATTCCGCCATTTTCCGCTATCCCTAAGTATGTTTTTTATTAACAATTTATAAACAAATTTGTTTTTCTCCACAAATACGATAAATTTTGAAATTTTTGTAGAGATCAAAGTTGTAGAACAGACAAATATCTACAAAAAATGTTCTTATGAGTTTTTTGAAATATCTTATATTATTTGAGATATTTGCAACGGAAGCTCAAAACATTATAACGCTGCGCGCTTACGGCCAACATTAGCCAATATGGCTCTTCGGTTCGTGGCGTGAATGCGACGTCTTATAAGTTAACGGAACAAAGTGAGCAGAATCGATTTTAATTAATATTTTTATTTGTTGCTCATTTGTTGCTAAAAAGTTGCCAAAGAAAAAAATTTGTTGCTCTGCAAGTTTTCTTAAAAAACGATGTTCCGCTGAGAAGATTAAGTTAGCGTGACAATATACATATAACAACGAAATTGCACATAACAATAACGTAAGAGTTTGTTGCTAATTTGTTGCTAATTTGTTGCTCGCAACATAAATGTAAATAACAGCGGAAAACCACAGCGTGCGGACAGTTATAAGAGTAAAATATCAGAAAAGAATTTGTTGCTCGTTTAAATTTGCTACTGGCGTATTATCTGAATTTGTTGCTCTCGATATATTCAAGTTCCGAATTTGTTGCTTGCAAAATAAGTATAAACAATAGCGGAAAACATCTCAGTATGAAATTCAGACAATACGCCAGTACCAAATTTAAACGAGCAGCAAATTCTTTTCTGATACCTTACGCCGCTTATAACTAGCTACACGCTGAGGTTTTCCGCTATTGTTTATACTTATTTTGCAAGCAACAAATTCCAAACTCGGATATATCGAGAGCAACAAATTCAGACAATACGCCAGTAGCAAATTTAAACGAACAACAAATTCTTTTCTGATACTTTACTCTTGTAACTAGCTGCACGTTGAGTTTTTCCGCTATTGTTTATACTTATTTTGCAAGCAACAAATTTGGAACTCGAATATATCGAGAGCAACAAATTCAGACAATATACCAGTACCAAATTTAAACAAGCAACAACTTTTTTTCTAATACTTTACTCTTATAACTGTCCGCACGCTGTGGTTTTCCGCTGTTATTTACATTTATGTTGCGAGCAACAAATTAGCAACAAATTAGCAACAAATTTTTACGTTATTGTTATGTGCAATTTCGTTATTATATGTATATTGTCACGCTAACTTAATCTTCTCTTAGCGGAACATCGTTTTTTAAGAAAACTTGCAGAGCAACAAATTCTTTTCTTTGGCAACTTTTTAGTAACAAATGAGCAACAAATAAAAATAATAATTAAAATCGATTCTGCTCACTTTGTTTCGTTAACTTATAAGACGTCGCATTCACGCCACGAACCGAAGAGCCATATATTGGCTAATGTTAACCGTAAGCGCGCAGCGCTATAATGTTTTGAGCTTCCGTTGCAAATATCTCAAATATCTCAAATAATATGAGATATTTCGAAAAACTTATAAGAACATTTTTTGTAGATATTTGTCTGTTCTACAACTTTGATCTCTACAAAAAAAACCACGCACACAAACACTGGAATCTGGGCCCCGGTCAAATTTCTCCAAACTTTGGGATTTTTTAGCTTATGACCCCCCGATCAAAAGTCCTTATGGGCCCGAACCTCTAGGAAGTCATGGAAAACAGTTATAGGGTATGGAAGTCGACAAAATATAAGTAGTCGAGTATACACGTTTTTATCCTTAAATTGTCTCGAATTCGAGGAGATTTATTATGATAACTAATGCTATCTTGGCTATAAAGTTTAACTAGGGTCCGGTAGGGTCCAGTAAGGGCCAAGCCAGGTTTTTATGATGGAAACCTGGATTCATCGCAGAATTAGATTCTATGACTAGGAATATATTCAGATATGGTACTAACATTTCATAACCGACCCGAACAATTAAAGCAAGATCCGGTGTGGACCCGACCAATTAAGGAAAGATTCGGTGTGGACCCGATCTTGCCTTAACTGGTTGAGTCCACACGGGTCTTGCCTTAATTGATCGGGTCCATATCGGATCTTGCCTTAATTAATCGGGTCCACACGAGTCTTGCCTTAATTGATCGGGTCCTCACCGGAGCTTACCTTAACCGGTCGGGTCCACACCGGATCTTGCCTTAATTGATCGGGTTCACACCGGATCTTGTTTTAACTGGTTGGGTCCACACGGGTCTTATTTTAATTGATCGGGTTCACACCGGATCTTGCCTTAACTGGTTGGGTCCACACGGATCTTACTTTAATTAATCGGGTCCATACCGGATCTTGCTTTAACTGGTTGGGTCCACACGGGTCTTGCCTTAATTGATCAGATCCATACCGGATCTTGCTTTAACTGGTTGGGTCCACACCGGATCTTGCTTTAATTGATTGGGTCCACACCGGATCTTACCTTAACCGGTCGGGTCCACACTGGATCTTGCCTTAATTAATCGGATTCACACCGGATCTTGCTTTAATTGTTCGGGTCGGTTATGAAATGTTAGTATGATATCTGAATATATTTCTAGTCACAGAATCTGATTCTGCGATGACTCCAGGTTTCCATCCTAAAAACCTGGCTCGGCCCTTACTGAGCCTTACCGGACCCTAGTTAGACTTTATGGCCAAGATTAGTCCAAACTATCAGATAGTCCTCTCCAAGTTCAAGAAGTTTTGTCCCATTAGTTATCATAATAGATCCCCTTGAATTTGAGACATTTCAAAGATAAAAACGTGTATACTCGACTACTTATATTCCGTCGACTTCCATACCCCATAACTCTTTTTCATGACTTCTTGGAGGTTCTGGCCCATAAGGACTTTTGATCGAGGGGTCATAAGCTAAAAAATCCCAAAGTTTGGAAAAATTTGACCGGGGCCCAGATTCCAGTGTTTGTGTGCGTGGTCCTTTCAAAATTCATCGTATTTGTGGAGAAAAACGTTTATAAATTGTTAATAAAAAACATACTTAAGGATAGCGGAAAATGGCGGAATTTGAATATGTTGTTCAGTATATTTTTCTGAACACAATGACGTAATAAAACCTTGTGTTGCAATTTTGTCTAGGTACTCCCCCTTTTTTCCGTATTTTGACTGGACTATATTTTAAGAAAATAGCGGCTCACTGTGGGCTAAAACGGCAATCTAGCTAGACAAATATAGTAATTTTGGTTTTATCTTTAATTAAATGTGTTCTCAAGTGTTCTAAAATAGAAAGTAAACTTGTACAATCTATATCAACTTAATCTTATTTGATCTTTAAACAAATGTTTTCAAGTATTCTAAAATAGAAAGTTAAACTTGTACAATGTATATCAGTCTAATTTGGTAACATTTAATATACAGTGTTTCTAAAAGACCGTTTATCAACTACATAGCGCTATTCCTTATAAAAAATTGAGTTTTGAGCTATTTTTTTATGCTTGATAAAGCAGTAGTAATTACTGAAAAGTGCACAGAGCCATAACAAGATGTTAGTATCGTAAATTTTAATTAAATAAAAATTTAACAAACATTTTGATCTATTATTAAACTATTTTCAGTGTGATAAATTCGTGATAAATTCGATAAAAATCAAGGATCTATGAAAAACCAAGATAGATGTCAATATCTGAAAAACGCTATATGTAGGAAATAGGCACTTGGCGGCAGCTAATTTAAAAAAATAAAAATCAGAAATGTGTAAGAAATAATGCTAGTAGTAAAATGACGGCGGCATCCCGCAGCACATTTTTTGTAGACCTAAAGTTTCATACTTTAGAAATTTTATAATTAAAAATTGGCAATGTTTGACTTAAAATACCGCTGTTATTAACAAACTATTGTAAGATTTGTTAATGAAATTAAAAAATATTTACTTTTTTCCATATTTATCTAATTTAAAGTTTTACTGTTCTTGTTTCGAGCGCTACAAAAGTAATAATTTAATGTTTTGCGGGATGACATTTATATGACTTATTTAAATGATATAACATAACTGCAAGTATATATAGTAAAAAATATATTGTCGAAAATAAACTATCAGATATCTTTCTTAAAAATTAATCATACGTATCATTTCAAGCAGGAAAATGGACCCACGTGTTTGCAGATAAAATATGGCAACAGAGTAAAATACCATGCGCATTCACATTTAAGCGTGGAAAAATATATAAAAATAGCGATGCTAAATGCTATGCAACATTTAGAGGTAGTTGCAACAAATGTGGTGCAAAACTTGTGGGCACTTTATTTAGTAAGCCCGAGAAAGGAATTGATGTAATTTTTAAGTGCACGCTAAGAATTTTTCTGCAGAAGTTGTTCATAAAAAAAGACAATTGAGAGGAGAATTGCGAGAAAGAATTGCAACTGAATTGGTAAGTGGCAATATAAAATGCCAACGTATGGCGTAATGAACAAACCAATAAAATAATGACATATGGCGATGATATCCTACCAACTTTATATAATACGACAGTTTTGCGCAAAGCTAAACAAGAGGAAATGGATAAACGTTTACAACTGGAAAATACAGATCCATTAAAAAATTTACAAATCGCAAAACACATTAGATGTGCTGGTATTATCCATAGTATAGAAATGGATCCTTTATATTGTATGTACTAGACTCAAGAGCAACAGCTTATGTACAGGGTGTATTAAGACAGAGCGGTACGGCGGGTTGCCCATTCGAGCAGGCGCGCATGGTCGTTCACAATTGCGTTGATTTCCGTGCATCACCTACAATCACTCGCATATCTTTTTTACAATAAAATGGACTTTGTAGCGCTCAAAGTTGCAATACAATTGTGACGGATTTCCGTAGCAGTAACGTTAAAACAGAAGTCGAGATGACAATACAGGTTATGAAATAAATTTTATTAAGAAAACGAAAGACATCTTTTCATACAAAAAGAGCTCGTACCATTGGGATATTAACTCGTGACGTCACGAGTTAATATCCCAATAGTCCATCATTATCATTATATATTATAATTTTATTGCTTAAATTATTCTTTGCGCACAATGTTTTTGCACAGGACAAAAGTCAGCTATTAGTATATTTGTGCAAATTTAAATTATAAGTCGGTTAATAAATTTTATTCAATGTAAGTTTAAATAATGGCAGAAATTATTATCAACAAATCCTACAATATTCATTTTGTTTAATTAATAAATAATTTATCATTAAATAGATAATCAATTTAATATATCAATACTAATGAGCATTATATAATTTTTTATATAAATGATGCTGCTGCATCTTAAAAATCTTAATCTTAATCTTAATTTTAATAAACAAGAGGTTTATTAGTATAAAATATACATTTTAAATATAATGCTAATAAATAGTTTATATAAGGCAAATTATCATAATACTAGCTGGTTACCCGGGCTTCGCCCCGGAGGACATATCCCGGGTAGCATTTTAAAAGGGAACCTGTAAAGGCTGTAGACAGTTTTTCCTTATTTCTGTTTAGGCCCTATCAAGGAAGCCTGGTTAAAACCTGCATAGAGATGTAACGCTTGTGTAAGTCAGAGCCTGATTTGTATATCTAACTAGGCTCTATTCTAGCACGCCTAACTAGGCCCTACCCAGACATGCCCAACTTGGCAAGTCCAATTTTGGCACGCTAAAAGAGGCCCTATCCTGGTACGCCTAAGTAGGCCCTATTTGGACATACTCAACTGGCCCTATTGTAACACGTCGAACTAGGCCCTATCCTGGCACAACTAACAAGGCCCTCTATCTTGCTAAGTTTAATTATTGGCATACGCCACTATATCCCGACATAAAATAAAATCATATTTATTTCGAAATTTTATTACTATTTTTTAACTAAATTTGTTTCTTAAGATGTAATCTATAATGTGGGATTTGGGTGAAAAGAACGGTGCACGCCTGTTCAAAATCAGTGGATATATTTTAGAATGAAGATGTGTGTTACAAAAGCGGACTGTTCGCTGTGTTCGCCGTTTTATCTCTCTCGCCTATCTCTTCGCCGGCCTCTCACGCGCTCTCCCTACTTTACCTTCTCTACTTCCGAGTTTTCGCGAAAAGCCCCGACTGCCTGCCTCGACGCTCGTGTGTCCGAACGCGTCACGCGCTTGTCGGTACTCGTAACGGGTGTCCCTACAATAATTATAAATATTTTCTCGTATTTGAAAAACAGTAAAAACACACTTACCTTAGTGGGATTCGAACTCGGGACCTCTGGATCGTGAGTCAACTGCTTTACGTGGTAGATTACTTCTTAATTTGATGTAAGTGTTATATATAGTCTACATATGTCATAACTAGCGCAAATATATAATTTTTTAAAAATCATCTTAAGAAACAAATTTAGTTTAAAGAGTAATAAAATTTTGAATTGGATATACGCAATATAATTTTTAGATAGTAGCATCCATGCCAGTGCCTATTCTAGGCCTATTAAGAAAATTTTATCCAGAATTTGCCTTTTTAGTCCCTTTCTAGGCCCAGCGTTAGCAGATCTTGATAATGGCATTCATGCCAGTGCCTATTCTAGGCTTATTAAGAAAATTCTATCCAGAATCCTCTCTTTTTAGTCCCTTTCTAGGCCCAACATTAGCAGACCTTGATAGTGGCACCTTGATAGTGGCACCTTGATATCTAGCCCCAATATTGGCGATCCTATTTTAGGGCATGCCTGTTTAGGCTCTTTACAGACTTGGGGCACGCTTCGACAAAATTCTACCCGGGATGTAATAAGACATGCAAATAATCTCTCTCTCTCTCTCTCTCTCTCTCTCTCTCTCTCTCTCTCTCTTTCTCTCTCTCCCTCCCTTCCTCTCTAAAATGCTATAAATTAAAAAATATTACTTTTTTATTGACTAAAGTTCAATTCCGTCATATATAATTCTTTGAGATTCACTCAATTATTTCCTAAAAAATTGGAAAAATTTTATAATCAATTTCCAAAAAAATACCGGTTCCCAAAATGATCGGTAACGAAAAACTATACAGTTTATAGCACTCTCCGGAAAATTCTACCCGTGTTTTATATACAATTCTTTAAAATTCGATCAATTATTTCCCGAAAAACTTGTCAAACTTCTGATACCTGCTTCCAAAAAGATCGGTAATAAAAAATTATATACTTTATAGCACTCTCCGGGAAATTCAACCCCTACTTTATGTACAATTCTTTGAGATTCGGTCATTCTGAACCGGTTTCCAAAAAAATCGGTAACAAAATATAGCCCACTTTATAGCATTTCCCGAGAAATTCTACTCCTTCTTCAGGAGGACGTGAGCTCAGGGCGTCGGTACGTTTTTTTGAGGAGGAACGAGAAGGGGCGCAGCGCAATCAACACAAATTAAACAATAACAGAAATGTATTTCGGAAAGATAGTGAACAAAGTACGACGGAAATTCAACGGTAATCAGAGACCACGTCCCGGTGTTAATTCGAACCGGTACTTAACGCACGCACGGGGCACGCGACGATCTTATGCCCGCGGGCCGCTCCTTTCGAGCGGGCCCGGCGTAACTCGCCCGGACGACGGCGTGAAACGCTCGCGAAACTCCCGGACGAGCCCGGCGATCCCGGTCCGTATGAACGCGAATACGCACTGATCTTCCCGGCGGTGTCGCCGCCCGCAACGGCCGTGCGGGCGACCCCGAACACACAGCACTATCAATCCGAGCACGCGACAATTAACAATCTCGATACAACGCGAGTTCACAGCAACAATATCCCGAACACGCAAAGTAGTTAAGCTATGTTAGTTCTAACTCGGGGATCTGAGGGGGGTTGAGGGGCGGGGGGGGAACCGCGGGCGGGGGTGAGGAAGGCGCGGGAGGGGAAGGAAAAACCGCGTTTTTCGAGCGCCGCGGGGCGAGAGGGGGGAACCGCGTTATTCGGACGCCGCGGGAGGGGGGGAACCGCGTTTTCCGGCGCCGCGGGGCGAGGGCGACCGCGTTTTCCGGCGCCGCGGGGGGTCCGCGTTTTCCAGCGCCGCGGGGCGAGGGGGTTTTCCGGCGCCACGGAGCGACCGCGTTTTCGCCGCGGGAGGGGTCCGCGTGCAACGGCCGCGCCGGTCCGCGTCACGTCACACGCTTGCGTTATCTCTTCCTCGCCCCGGTCGCGCGCGTCTTCTTGTTCTCGCGGTCCCTCCCGGCCCCCCCCCTATTCGCGTTATCGCTCACGATCGCATATATTTTTTTCGCCAACAATATTTAATCGTTTAGATCTTCGCGATATTTAATTTTAATATTATATTTAAGTAAACGATAAACGAAACTTAACGACAGGGAACGGTAAATGAAAAGGAAATTTTTTAAACATATTATATGCATTTATTTATCATGAAGCGCATTATACACAATAGTATCCAAAACGTATGCTAATAATTCACAATCAAAAATCGAATTTTTATCATCAAGAGACACGGTAGTGTCTCGCGCCAAGTACACGCGGAGCGAGACCGCACCGTGACTCTTTTACGCGACGCGACGGGTTGCAAATACCCGAGATGTTGAGATCTCGATAACGAGTGAACGGATCAAGTTCTAAGTAGACTTGATCGATAGTTGGGGTAAAAATAAGGGGGGTATCTCCTATATAATTTTCCGCTACGTGCCCTACGAGCGGAGATATTGCGACGCATAGTCCAAATGTGAAAATTTTTTATTAAGATACGTCGTCTACGTCGACCGCTCTCATTATATATTTATATATCACGTGATCAGAGAAAATTTCCCTTTCACTTTTTCGACACTGGCGGCGCAGGTATCGCCAGTTTCGATATCGCGCGCGTATTTCGAACGATCTAGTAGGTAAATTATTAAAGGTCGATAGACTTATCGGTCAGAAGGAAGATTTCTATTTAGCTAAATTAAGTATATATATAATATATATTGATTCTTATGAATCAAGCTTGAATTCGATGTTTAGGTATCCCAGGTTGCCGATGACGAGATACAGATAGTGCGCTTCATAGTTTTCGGTGTCCAGGTGTAATAATACGTTGAATTCGATGTCTACGTGTTCCAGGTTGCCGATGACGAGGTCCACATAGTGCGCTCCGTAGTTTTCGGTGTCTACGTGTATTAATACCTTGAATTCGATGTCCACGTGTCCCAGGTTGCCGATGACGAGATTCAGATAGTGCGCTTCATAGTTTTCCTTGTCCAGGTGTAATAATACGTTGAATTCGATGTCTACGTGTTCCAGGTTGCCGATGACGAGGTCCACATAGTGCGCTCCGTAGTTTTCGGTGTCTACGTGTATTAATACCTTGAAATTGATGTCTAGGTGTCCCAAGTTGCTGATGACGAAGTCCAGATAATGCGCTCCGTAGTTTTCAGTGTCTAGGTGTAATAACACCTTGAATTCGATGTCTACGTGTTCCAGGTTGCCGATGACGAAGTCCACATAGTGCGCTTCGTAGTTTTTGGTGACTAGGTGTATTAATAACTTTAAATCCGAATGTAGGACACGTAGATATTGAATTTGAGGTATTAATACACGTAGACACCGAAAACTACGGAGCGCACTATGTGGATCTCGTCGTCGGCAACATGGGACACCTAGACATCGAATTCAACGTATTATTACACCTGGACACCGAAAACTATGGAGCGCACTATTTGTAACCCGTTATCGGCAACCTGGGATACCTAGACATCGAATTCAAGCTTAATTCATAAGAATCGACTTAAATATTCCCTAGCGGCAGAACTAAAATTATGTCATGACATAATAAAAATTCGTTGAATTAAAATTATGTCCAGACATAATAAAAACTGGACAAATTAAAATTATGTCTAGACATAATAAAAATTGGATGAATTAAAATTATGTCTTGACATAATAAAAATTGGGTGCATTAAAATTATGTCTGACATAAAAATAATTCCGCATTTTTATTATGTTTATACACATAATTTTAATTCATACAATTTTTATTATGTGTACACATAATTTGTTTTTGAATGAACGTAAAATGTATTTGTTACAATATCTATCCATTATTGAAAATCGATATGCGCGACAAAAGCTCTTGTATATCATTAATTATGTTATTATTTATTATATATATTTCTATCCATATATTTTCAGTATTATTATTGTTACATTAGAAAAATTATTAGCATTTAGGATACGTATTTTTTTCCGTTAGTTTGTGTAAGTCGTAATAATATAGACCTCGAAATAACACTCTGTAATACTGCTTATAAAATGCGTAATACTACAAAAAGGCGTGATATCTGTACAAAATTACCTTTTTTAAAAAAAGGTAAAGAAAGGCGCCAAGTACACGCATAGTAGTGTATATGTTGTTACCTCGAAAAAAAAAACAGTGGTAGTATTATACCTAACAAAAATCTAAGTACCAAGTGGTAGACGTAACCTTTGTATCTCGAAAAATCTCAAAAAAATTTAAGCAGTAGTATCTTTACCTCGAAAAAAAAACAAAGTGGTAGTAGCTTTACCTCGAACAAAAAACAAAGTGGTAGTATTATACTTCGAAAAAATCTAAGCAGTAGTGTTTCATCTCGAAGGACCAGAAACTCCTCTGGGCTGGCGCCAGACTCGTTTCAATGCGGTGCGGGGTAGGGAGGTTCGCGCTCCGTTTAGGTGCGCGGTAGGATCGTAGGATCGCGGAACAGGCACATTCAGTCAATTCAACTCGTATTATTTGTACTGTGAGAGAAGGTCTTTATTCGCTGAGGTGTCACAAACACGTTCACGTGAACACCACACTGCTGACACTTGTTATTCGAATGGCCGTGTCAAACGGTGACACGGCGGCTTTACACCAATATGGCCGAGAACGGCGCACGGCGCACGAGGCGCTCACAGAGATGATCGTTGAATGTCTTACACCAACATGGCCGATAACGGCGCACGGCGCACGAGGCGCTTACAGAACTAATCGCGGAATGTCTTGCGCGCGGTAAAACGACCGAACACGGCACTTTACCCGCACAACGTGGTATCTTGGTTTCTCTTGCGAGGGGAGACGGCCGACGGCGCAGATCCTTCGCAACCCGCAAGATTATCCTTAAACTCTCGCGAAGGGCGACGGCCGAGCGCGGCGCAGATCACTCACATTCGGCGAGATTGAACTTGAACTTCGCGAGGGGGACGGCTGAAAGCAGCGCAGATCACTCGCAACCCGCGAAGTTGCACGGAAACTCTCGCGAGGGATGACGGCCGAGCGCGACGCAGATCATTCGCAGCTCGCGAGATAGAACGATTCTCCCGCGGGGAGTGACGGTCGAGCACGACGCAGATCACTCGCACGCGGCGAGATTGAACTTGAACTTCGCGAGGGGGACGGCTGAAGGCAGCGCAGATCACTCGCAACCCGCGAAGTTGCACGGAAACTCTCGCGAGGGATGACGGCCTAGCGCGACGCAGATCATTCGCAGCTCGCGAGATAGAACGATTCTCCCGCGGGGAGTGACGGTCGAGCACGACGCAGATCACTCGCACGCGGCGAGATTGAATACGGCCGAACACGGCGCTTAACTTTTAACTGAAGAGCACTGAAGTCTCGTGTTACGAGCGGGCGTCTTATCACGACACGCGGGATGGCAGGCTTATGGCGGACATCTTGTCGCGGCGCGAGCGGAAAATCTTGTCGCGGTACGAGCCCGGATCTCGAGTCGACGCGAGCCAGAGTTGTCGCGGCACGAGCTGAGATCCTGTCGGCGCGAGCGGAGATCTTGTCGCGGAACGAGCGGAGATCTTGTCGCGTGGCCCACCACCCGGTTCGACACTTTTGGCTTTTCAGAGACGGACACGTGTGGTTCACTGGCCGGCTACAGACGTACTCTACTTACTACTTAGCGCTTCCGGCGGCGCCGCGACGCGAGGATGAAGAACCATGCTAATCGATTTTGATAAATATGCGGGTCGATGTTCGAGCGCTCGCGCAATTTGATTGGTCGCGAGGCGCTCCTGGAATCGCGCACGCAGCCGATAAGAACGGGATCGCGGTAGCGCCTCTTCATCCGTCGCGAAGGGCTCGCAGAGCGTGTGAACTCGCCCCAATCCGGAACATACCGCCCGCCTCGAAACGTTCGTTTCGAAAAATTTAATTCTTGTCGCGGTATGAGCGCGGATCTCGTGTCGACGCGAGCTAGACTTGTCGCGGCACGAGCTGAGATCCTGTCGGCGCGAGCGGAGAATTTGGCTGAACCACGCTTTGAGGGGTGCGGCCGCACGGACTGAGGAGAGAGTTCGCGATAGCAAACGAGAATGCCTGGGGCTGTGCCGCCCGCCATGGCATCTCGTCTTGGGCTAGATTACGCAACTTAACTTTATGCGGCTCAATCGTAACGCAATTATGTCTTAACTTAAACGCAACTTAAACTTAACGCCATTACTTAATGCACATCGAATTGGCGTGGCACAATGACACGTGGCTTGAAAGTTGCGGATTGAAATTGAGTACTCAACTAACGCGATTCAGGTGAAACGCGAGTCGACATTACAACTCGGTCATGGAACTTTAAACTACGCGGAACTTTACAGCAAGGCGGGACGTTACAACTAAACGGAATCTCAAAATTAAATGGAACGTTACAACTAAACGGAATCTTAGAACTAAATGGAACGTTACAACTAAACGGAATCTTTACAGGGGCCTTATATCTAACGTGACTGGGATCGGGGTTGAGTGACACGATCCGTTGTCGACTCAATCTCGATGGGAAGCAAACACAACTTTGTGATAGGACGCTTATACTCGGAATGCGCAGTTTTAACCGATACAACGCGGACAAGTCCGTCAGAGCCCGCGTGACAGTGAGTGACCCTACCGAGTTCCCATTTGCATGGAGGGAGTAGCTGATTCTTAATCAAGACAATAGAGCCAGACTGAATCGACGGTTGCTCAGAACGCCACTTCTTTCGCTGTTGCAGCGTGTTAATGTAGTCGGTCTGCCAGACCTTCCAGAAACGCTCCGTAATGCTTTGCACTACTTGCTATCGCGAAAGTCGATTCTCGTTTACACGGAGAACGGAGGGCTCGCGACTGGTCGTAAGCGCTGACTCGATCAAAAAATGGCCGGGTGTGAGTACCTCGTACTCATCGAGCGAGTCGGTCAACGGCGCGAGAGGTCGCGAATTGAGGCACGCTTCGATGCGACACAGGAGCGTCGTGAATTCTTCGAACGTCAGCGTGTGAGGCCCGAGTACGCGTCGTAAGTGATGCTTCACACTTTTCACTCCGGCCTCCCACAAGCCGCCGAAATGTGGAGCGTGAGGCGGGATGAATTTCCAGGAGACTCGATCAGACAATATTTTATTAAGAAAGTCTGTATCGCGAATGGCGGTTAAATATGCTTGAGTTAATTCCTTATCGGCGCCTGCAAACGTCGTGCCGTTATCTGAGTAGACGACTTCAGGAAGGCCCCGTCGAGCACATAATCGAGTGTATGCGTTTAAGAACGCGGGAGTGGAATAGTCGCTGACGAGCTCGAGGTGTATCGCTCGAGAAGCGAGGCAGACAAAGACCGCTATATACGCCTTACGAGACGTGATTCCGCGACCGGCGGAAGCACGAGTGGCGACCGGACCCGCGTAGTCCACTCCGCAGTGGAGAAACGCTCGCGTTGGAGCTGAGACCCGGTCAGAAGGCAACTGACCCATGAGTTGTGACGGCGTATTTGCTCTTTGCCTCGCACAGACCACGCACCGATAAATAATTGACTTAACCACACTTCTGGATCGCAGAATCCAGAATTCTTGTCGTAGGTTCGTTAATGTGAGCTGCGTGCCGGCGTGCAGCGAAATTAAATGCGTATAGCGTACGATTAACGTGACGATCGGGTGAGCGGCTAATAATATAGGATGTTTAGAGTTCAATGGAAGCGGAGAATGTTCGAGCCTTCCGCCCACTCGAACTAATTCATCCGAATCGAGATACGGGTGTAAGGATGAGATCGGGCTGTTCGAAGGAAGCGTCTTCCCTTGTCGAAGTAACGTTAACTCGGTAGGAAAGACTTCTGCTTGGACGGTTCTTAGCCAGAAGTCGCGTGCTCTTCGGAATTCGTCGGCTGTGATTGAGCGTGAGCACGGGATGTCGTCGTTGCGCTTGTGAATTCTTTGCCTGCATTGAGCGATGAATCGCTGGAGATAGGCGGTGACGCGCACGAGCCTTGGCCACCAGGAGTAGCGCAACGCGAGAGACGACGAATCAGAGGACGGAGTTAAGAGCGTTACGGGAGATTTGGCCTCGAGCTGACCTTCGTCGACTGGAGGCGCTTCACTGTTAGGCCACTCTGAGGGAGCAAGCGACAGCCAAGATGGACCGTTCCACCACAGATCGTGCGACTGCAGCTCGGTCCCGAGCAGGCCCCGCGACGCGCAATCGGCGGGATTTTCGCGTGTAGGGACGTAATGCCACTGGGCGTCCGGCACTCGTTTTTGGATATCGGCGACCCTATGCGCGACGAATGTCTTCCACTGAGAGGGATGCTTGTTAAGCCACGCGAAAGTGACGGTTGAATCGGTCCAACAATGACACCGGGCCGCTTTCAGTTTGAGAGAATCGCGCGCGAACTCGACAAGACGGGCCAACAAGAGTGCAGCGGACAACTCCAAGCGGGGTACCGTGAGTGGCTTTATCGGCGCGACCTTCGATTTACCGATCAGCAACGTAGTTGTAATCCTTCCAGAAGCGGCGGTCACACGCAAATAAACGACCGCGGCATAAGCGACGGTGGACGCGTCGGAAAATCCGTGTATTTCTATGTGCGCGGTATCGGAGTCGAGACCCGTCCAACGCGCGAGCGCGAAGGTTTGGAGATGAGGGAGTGCGTTGTAGATTACCTCCCACCGTCTTAAGGCATGCTCGGGGAGTGTTTCATCCCAATCCAATTTCGTACGCCATAATTGTTGGAGGAAAACCTTTGCGGCAAGGATTACTGGCGTAACCCATCCGAGAGGGTCGAACAGCCTCGCGATCGTCGATAAAATAGCGCGCTTTGTACTCGGAACAGCGCTGGGCAAGGTCACATTGAATTGAAAGGTGTCGCGAGCGGGATTCCACGTAATTCCAAGTATCGTTAGGCGGTCGTCGGCCGTCAAGACTTTATTACAAGCCAGACCGTGGTCTCCTGAGTGAATATGTGAAAGAAGCTCTGCTTTGTTGCTCGCCCATTTTCTCAACTCGAAACCGCCCCTCCTCAAAAGGCCACACACCTGATCACAAATCTGACTCAGTCGAAACACATCGTCCGCTCCGAACAAGACATCATCGACGTAGATGTCGTCCGTCAATACAGGGACCGCGAGGGGGAATGATTTCCCTTCGTCGCTGACGAGTTGATCCTTAACGCGAAGCGCTTGGAATGGCGCTGACGCGGTGCCGTATGTGACCGTGAGTAACTGATACTCTCGCGTATTCCGATCTTCGTCGATCCATAAAATTCGCTGATAGTTTCGATCGCGAGAGTCTACCAAGATCTGACGATACATTTTCGCTACGTCCGCCGTATAAACGTACTTGTGCTGCCGCCACCGCAATAACACGGACGATAAATCTGTCTGCAGTTTTGGACCGGTGAGGAGATGAGAGTTTAAAAAAGTGCCGTTGGTCGTATGACTTGAAGCGTCGAACACGACTCTCAATCGCGTGGTGGAGCTTGTTTCTCGAATTACTGGGTGATGCGGTATGTAAACGACCTGCGACTGCGAGCTGTCTGCTGGGGGCACTTCCTTCATGTGTCCGAGTTTCTCGTACTCCGTGAGAAATTCGAAGTACTCGCGTTTTACTTCCGGCTGAGCCTCGAGCCGACGAATCAACGATTTGAGTCGTCGTTCCGCGATATCCCGAGACTGCCCGATATCAATTGGTAGACCCCTTCGAAAGGGAAGTCGCACGGTATAGCGCCCGTCAGCGGTGCGCGAATGAGTCGCCTGAAAGTGCTCTTCGCATCGTATGTCGTCGGAAGGTAGATACGACCGAGAGGGAATTTCTTCGACCTCCCAGAATTTTCGCACCTCTTCGTCGAGAGTGCAATGGAGAGCGACAACGGAATGGAGGTTGTGTGAAGATTGATGCTGCATGGAGGTGACTCCCGAGAGCACCCAACCGAAGTGCGTCGGAATCGCGCCTGGTTGACCGGCTGCTCCGTGTCTCGCGTTAACCAGAATTTTATCGTAGAGATCCGATCCGATAATAAGCTCGATCGGAGACGAGCCCGTCGGATCGTCATCGGCGAGTTTTAAATTCGCGAGATGCTTCCACTCAACCGTGGATGGAGCGTTTCTGGGAGCGTATCTAGTCAATGATTTCAATATGTACGCGACTGTAGTAAACGTCGGATTCAGACTATCGCGTGGGGAAATGTGAATCAATGCCGCTGATCGAGATATGCCCGTGTCAGCGCAGTTGAGGCCTGACGTCGACGTATGAGCCCGTATACGCTCTAAGCGTAACGTTTGAGCGGTTCTTTCCGTAATAAACGTCAGTTCCGACCCACCATCCAGCAAGGCTCTGACGACTAGCGCTCGTCCGGACGGGGAGCGCACGGTGACCTTCGCGGTGGAAAGCAATACCGGAATTGGCACCGCTGCCGTTGAGATTGACGATAACGCGGCGACGCTCGATACCTCGGTGGTTTCTGGCTGCATCTCGATAGCGACGGTAGCTACGTTAGCGGGTGACGTTTTCGTCGCATCGACGTGGATCATTGTGTGATGCTTTTGCTGGCATTTCTGACAGGAATATCGACTATTGCATGCGTTGACTGAATGCCCGATACTCAAGCAATTAAAACAGCGTCGTGATTGTTTTACAAACTCCCGTCGCTGAAGCGGGGTTTGGGAGGCAAACTGAGGGCATCTAAATAGAGCGTGCGGTTGATCACACAATGAGCACGGCGATATCTCACTCGTGGAGGCGGTTGCGCTCGTAACTTTCGAGTCACGATTGAGCCTGGTTGAGTCCCGCGGATGAAGCTCTTCGAGAGCGAGAGCGCGGGAGGACAGAAACCGGTCGAGATCTGCATATGCGGGTGGTTTATCGCTCTCACCGATCCTCAGCTTCCACGCTCGACGCGTAGCGGGATCAAGTTTTAGCGTGACAAAATAGACTAACATATCATTCATGATATCTTCGGGAGTTCTGTCAAGATTCATTAACGCTGACACCGCTTGCTCCGCCTTATCGCGCAGCGCATGGAGTTCGGAAGCTGATTCGCGACTCACGATCGGGAGATTGTACAGTGCAGCTATATGAATCTCGACTAATCGTCTTCTATTCTCGTATCGCGTCTTTAATGATCGCCAAGCGAGGGCGAAGTTATCTGCGGTAACCTTGATACGCGCGATAACTTGACTAGCCTCTCCGGTTAGGCTCGCGACAAGAAAGTGCATGCGAGTAAATTCGGATAATTCTCTATTGTCGATTATTAGTGCTTGAAAGCGATCGCGAAAGGTTTCCCATTCGTCGGGTTTACCCGAGAACGGCGGTAGTTTAATTGGGGGAAGATGGCGTAGCGAGAACGATGACGTTTCGGGGTGCGCGAGGGTCGAATTCATCGTTCTGCTTGGACTCACAAATGGCTCCACCTCCTCCAGACAGTCAGCCATGTAGTCGAGCGTTTCCTGGTAGAGGCAGTCATGATCGTCGAGCTGGTGTTCTCGAAAGTAGGGGAGAGTGTCCTTTTCTTCTGCGGAGCACAATTGTAGAAGCACGGCGTGGCACTCAAGACACTGCGCCCAGATTTCCTTGAGCGAAGCTATGCGTGCCCTTATCGACGCGGGTGTGTATTTCGCCTTGGCCGTCTTCTTAAAATTGATGAGCGCCCGAGATACTGAATGGAAGTTCGTATGTTGCCGGGCGAGCGCGGCTTCCATCGTGATAGCGCGATAGCAAACTCACCGCGGCACTTCACTGATTGTCACAATGCGCGAGCCTGATGCTCCTTGCCAGCGGAGATCTGACTCGTATGCAGCTAACTGTCAATGCGTTTGTAGGGATGTTGATCCGGTACGATCCCCCATCCGGCTCGAAGGACCAGTTTGTTTCATCTCGAAGGACCAGAAACTCCTCTGGGCTGGCGCCAGACTCGTTTCAATGCGGTGCGGGGTAGGGAGGTTCGCGCTCCGTTTAGGTGCGCAGTAGGATCGTAGGATCGCGGAACAGGCACATTCAGTCAATTCAACTCGTATTATTTGTACTGTGAGAGAAGGTCTTTATTCGCTGAGGTGTCACAAACACGTTCACGTGAACACCACACTGCTGACACTTGTTATTCGAATAGCCGTGTCAAACGGTGACACGGCGGCTTTACACCAATATGGCCGAGAACGGCGCACGGCGCACGAGGCGCTCACAGAGATGATCGTTGAATGTCTTACACCAACATGGCCGATAACGGCGCACGGCGCACGAGGCGCTTACAGAACTAATCGCGGAATGTCTTGCGCGCGGTAAAACGACCGAACACGGCACTTTACCCGCACAACATGGTATCTTGGTTTCTCTTGCGAGGGGAGACGGCCGACGGCGCAGATCCTTCGCAACCCGCAAGATTATCCTTAAACTCTCGCGAAGGGTGACGGCCGAGCGCGGCGCAGATCACTCACATTCGGCGAGATTGAACTTGAACTTCGCGAGGGGGACGGCTGAAGGCAGCGCAGATCACTCGCAACCCGCGAAGTTGCACGGAAACTCTCGCGAGGGATGACGGCCGAGCGCGACGCAGATCATTCGCAGCTCGCGAGATAGAACGATTCTCCCGCGGGGAGTGACGGTCGAGCACGACGCAGATCACTCGCACGCGGCGAGATTGAATACGGCCGAACACGGCGCTTAACTTTTAACTGAAGAGCACTGAAGTCTCGTTTTAAAATATACTGTCCGGCGCGGGACGACGGAGAGTGTGAGTCGACGCGGTGAACCACTTTATCGTGTTACGAGCGGGCGTCTTATCACGACACGCGGGATGGCAGGCTTATGGCGGACATCTTGTCGCGGCGCGAGCGGAAAATCTTGTCGCGGTACGAGCCCGGATCTCGAGTCGACGCGAGCCAGAGTTGTCGCGGCACGAGCTGAGATCCTGTCGGCGCGAGCGGAGATCTTGTCGCGGAACGAGCAGAGATCTTGTCGCGTGGCCCACCACCCGGTTCGACACTTTTGGCTTTTCAGAGACGGACACGTGTGGTTCACTGGCCGGCTACAGACGTACTCTACTTACTACTTAGCGCTTCCGGCGGCGCCGCGACGCGAGGATGAAGAACCATGCTAATCGATTTTGATAGATATGCGGGTCGATGTTCGAGCGCTCGCGCAATTTGATTGGTCGCGAGGCGCTCCTGGAATCGCGCACGCAGCCGATAAGAACGGGATCGCGGTAGCGCCTCTTCATCCGTCGCGAAGGGCTCGCAGAGCGTGTGAACTCGCCCCAATCCGGAACAAGTAGTATTTTTATTTTCAAAAAATTATAACTCAAGTGATGCACATCACAAAATTACGTTACCTTATCAAAAATAAGTCGCGCTTCAAGTGATCTATTATTTTACAATTACAAAAAAGAAATGATTTCTCTTTTTTAATTGCAGCGCCAATTACAGAGAACATATATTTTTCGAGATACATAGATTACGTCTACCACTTGTTACTTAGGTTTTTTCGAGGTATAATATTACCACTGCTTTTCTTCGATTAGAATAAAAGATTGAATCATGAAGAATTACACAGAGGTAACAGTACAAGACACAAATATTTTATTAAAATATTTAAACCCAAGGGAATACAAGGTATTTAAATACAAAGTTTATATATGTATTTTAAAAGATTTATTCGCATCGCAAAGAATTACAGAGGTAACAGTACAAAAAATAAAAATATTTTATTAAAATACATAAATTTTTCTTGTCAAAAAACTTGGCGCTGCTAGACCTCAAAATTAGGTCAGCCTGGTGTGTATGTGCGAGCGAGTGAATGTGGGTGGTGTGTGTGTGTGTGTGTGTGTGTGTGTGTGTGTGTGTGCGTGTGTGTGACGGTGAATAATGCGGCTTATGATTAAGTATAGGATAAAAGGTCTCTCTCTCTTTCTCTCTCTAGCAGCGCCAAGTTTTTTGACAAGAAAAATTTATGTATTTTAATAAAATATTTTTATTTTTTGTACTGTTACCTTTGTAATTCTTTGCGATGCGATTAAATCTTTTAAAATACATATATAAACTTTGTATTTAAATACCTTGTATTCCCTTGGGTTTAAATATTTTAATAAAATATTTGTATTTTGTACTGTTACCTCTGTGTAATTCTTCATGATTCAATCTTTTATTCTAATCGAAGAAAAGCAGTGGTAATATTATACCTCAAAAAAACCTAAGTAACAAGTGGTAGACGTAATCTTTGTATCTCGAAAAATATATGTTCTCTGTAATTGGCGCTGTAATTAAAAAAGAGAAATCATTTCTTTTTTGTAATTGTAAAATAATAGATCACTTGAAGCGCGACTCATTTTTGATAAGGTAACGTAATTTTGTGATGTGCATCACTTGAGTTATAATTTTTTGGAAATAAAAATACTACTGCTTAGATTTTTTCGAAGTATAATACTACCACTTTGTTTTTTGTTCGAGGTAAAGCTACTACCAC
Organism: Temnothorax ravouxi; assembly: GCA_030770255.1. NCBI lineage: Eukaryota > Metazoa > Arthropoda > Insecta > Hymenoptera > Formicidae > Temnothorax > Temnothorax ravouxi. Next base: position 61,080 of record JASTWP010000747.1, read on the forward strand.
TTTGTTTTTTTTTTCGAGGTAAAGATACTACTGCTTAAATTTTTTTGAGATTTTTTGAGATACAAAGATTACGTCTACCACTTGGTACTTAGATTTTTGTTAGGTATAATACTACCACTGTTTTTTTTTTTGAGGTAACAACATGTACACTACTATGCGTGTACTTGGCGCCTTTCCTTACCTTTTTTTTAAAAAAGGTAATTTTGTACATAAAATTCACGCAAGATTGTAACTGCGTTACATTTATTGGTGATACAATTTTGACGTAAAATTGTTACAAAATGTTTGAATTTATCACTTACGTCGTGAACATATTTATATAATTGAAAATACACATTCTCGACGCAATGTTCTAGTTCGAACAGGAAGAGTACAGTTGACGGTTTCATGTACAAGCTGGTGCCGCACAACGTCAATTTTACAATATCTGCGTCACATATTTTAACAAGCTCCAGATCTCGAAACGTTAGCGATGATGGTGCCGATGACTGCACGAGTCGCTGTATATCTGCACGTTTTTCGATGAATGTCACCCACGTTGCATGTGGCAGAATTATTTGATTGCCTCGGTTATCACCAATAAGTATATCCACAGAGGACATAGGTCCCGCGTTGATTCCAACATCCAAAAATTTATATGCTGTTGATGTCAAGGCAAATCTCCTTCCCAAAATACGTGGCGTGTAGCGGGGTTTATCAAAACTGTAAAAAAAATACAATTACGTTTATAAAAGTTTTTTGCACAAGTATATATACGAAAATTAGCGGTACTTACTCATTGTGCTGTTTCTCGCACGTTTCATCCTGAATCGGAACGTAGTAGTTCGCACCGTAAGTGTTCATCGTATCTGGAGGCTGTTTGCGACGTACACGAACCGTATCGAACTCTCGACTGCGATCTAGAATCCTCGTAGACCATTTATACATACCCAAAACTGCAAATCTTGCAAAAATAGCGCCAATGTACGGCTGCTGCATGGTGACCACCACCACAATCCACATATACGTTAAATGTAATATCTTTGTCAAGAACATTCGTGATGAGATCACCTCATCGAGCATCAAATATGATTTCTTTTCAAGAGCATACGTGTCTCGCGATGATTTCATCGAACACGTGCAAAACTGCAAATTTTGCAATTTCGCATAAGTCAATGGAGAGTTATTGTTTTGAAGAACATGTCGCGACATGTTTCGCGATGATTTTATCGAACACGTGCAAAACTGCAAATTTTGCAATTTTGCATAAGTCAATGGAGCGTTATTGTTTTGAAGAAATTGTCGCGACATGTCTCGCAACGATTTCATCGAACACGTGCAAAACTGCAAATTTTGCAAATAGCGCCGATGTACGGCTGCTGAGATGAAATTTGATATGATAAGCAAACGATGCATCATTAGTAGAATATAAAATGACGAATCTAGGGGATACGTTCAATAGTCGAGAACTGGAAGTCGTGAGTGCAACAAATAGCGTTAGCAAGAGGATCGTGCAATAACATGGAGCAAGTGTTGTTGGAGCAATCCATCCTGTTAAATTCGAGGGAAGACTTTGCCGCGTGGGAGCAACGATGCGACGAGTTTATAGAATCGTTGGAAGAACAAAGCCGAATTAAACGGCCACGATTATCAATCGATCAGTCATCGATCGGTCTCAAACAGTCGTTCGTTGCTTGTATCGCGCGACTCGAAAGTTTGAAAGACTCGGTACGTCAACGTTTCGTGCATGTGGGTGCTGGATACAGTGCGAGTGAGACAGGACTCAGATGGCGCGAGATAGATACGGTTTTTAAAATTCGTATATTGACCGGTGCGGTAATAAATTCCAAACACATCGACCCTCATCAATTTCTCAAAGATGCGGGAGACATTGTACTCGATCGTGTGCGGAACGTCATGCAACAACATGACAATGTAAAAATTAACACAGTGTTTAATGGTGAATTTGTTGCGGGTGACAAACGCGCGAATAAAAGTATCGCAACGAGAAACTATGAACTCTTTCGTGAGTCCGATCTGTGTGAGTGGTACAAGCGACACGTCATCGAGCCTACCTTAGCAAAGTTGGAGGAATTCCAGGAACGTGATAGCGGATGGGCGTTGTCGAGTATACTCAATTTAACGGTAAATGTGAACAAATATAATCCATTGCACGCGGGATGTTATGTGGAAATACCGCGGAAAATTAAAAAGAAGAAAGCGGTGATAAACGTGCAATCAAGAGACAATGCATGTTTCGCATGGTCAGTGGTGGCTGCTCTGCATCGAGCCCAAAGAAATGCAGAACGCGAATCGTCGTATCCACATTACACGTCGGTGCTAAATCTTACGGACATTGAGTTTCCAATGACGTTGGATTTAATTAAAAATTTTGAAAATTACAACAACATCTCCATCAACGTCTACAGCATCGAAAAGAACAAGGAACTTGCTATCTTGCCATTACGGGTTACTGATCGTAAGATGGGTAGACACGTAAATCTGCTGTACATGCATGACGACAACGTGGGACATTTTGCGTGGATCAAGAACCTATCCCGCCTCGTGAGCTCGCAATTGAGCAAAAATAGGAACAAAAAATACTTTTGTGATCGGTAAGTTCCCATAGTTCTTTTAATAATATATAATATTTTGTGCATAAAAAAATTTATAATATTTGTGTTTATTTTTTGCAGATGCTTGCACTACTTCAGCTCCAACGAGAAATTGGAAGTCCACACCGTCGACTGTCGGGAGATGAACGACTGCGCGATCAAGTTACCGAGCGATAACGACAAGTGGTTGGCCTTTAAGAATCACAACAGGAAGGAACGAGTTCTGTTTGTCGTATACGCCGACCTGGAATGTACCCTGGAGAAGATGGAAGCGGATCCGGAAACGTCTAGGTACACATATCAACATCATCGCGTGTTTAGCATAGGGTACTACGTGCGTTGCTCGTACGACGAGTCGTTATCTATGTATCGGTTTCGTCGCGATAAGGATTGCGTCGCGTGGTTTGCCGAGGAGCTAAGACGTTTAGCTCACGACGTAAAGACCATTTTGTCCACTAATGTACCCATGGCAGATTTCACGCGAGACGAGTGGGAAAAGTTTAACAGCGCAACGCACTGTCACGTGTGCGAAAAACCGTTCGAGCCAGACGACGTGCGAGTACGCGACCATTGTCACCTGACCGGCCGATACAGAGGTCCGGCGCATTCTAATTGTGACTTAAATTATAAAGATTCGCATTGTATTCCCATAGTTTTTCATAATTTATCGGGCTATGACGCACATTTTATTATAACTAAAATAGCAACAGCGTACGAAGGACATGTAGACTTACTCCCAATTACAAAAGAAAAATATATTTCGTTTACGAAAAATGTTCAAAGCACCGAAGATAAAGATAAGAAAACGTGCGTCAAATTGCGATTTATTGATTCATACAAGTTTCTCACCGCTAGTCTCGACAAATTGGCATCTTATCTCAGCAAGGATAAACTGCGAATATTGCAACGCGAATTTTGTAAAATATCCGCAGAAAATTTTGATTTGCTGACACGAAAAGGTGTATTTCCCTACGAATACATTGACTGCGTCGAAAAGTTGGAGGACTTGTGTTTACCACCGCGCGACTCGTTTTACAGTTCATTGACAGGTGACACCGTATCCGAGAGCGATTACGCGCACGCCGTCGACGTCTGGCAGCGGTTCTCCATTCAAACGCTCGGTGATTACAGCGATTTATATCTCAAGACCGATTTCTTGCTGTTGGCCGATATCTTTGAAAATTTTCGCGATAGTTGCGTCGCGAGTTATGGACTCGATCCCGTGTATTATTATACTCTACCGGGTTTTACGTGGGATGCTATGTTGAAGCATACACACATCAATTTCGAATTGCTCACCGACATTGACATGATCATGTTTATAGAACGCGGTATACGCGGCGGTTTGAGTCAATGTTCAAACAGATACGCGCTGGCCAACAACAAGTACATGCAGTCGTACGATCCATCGAAACCGTCGTCGTACTTGATGTATTTTGATGTAAATAACTTATACGGCTGGGCAATGTGTCAACCATTGCCATATGCAGATTTTAAATGGGTCAACGACGTAACCGATTTTAATGTTATGAATGTCGCGTTAGATTCCTCGATAGGCTACATACTCGAAGTCGACTTGGAGTATCCACAACACCTTCACGACGCGCACACTGACCTACCGTTCTGTCCGACGCGCGATAAACCACCCGGCAAGCGGCAGGACAAGCTCCTCGCAACATTATACGATAAGAAACGATATGTAATACATTATCGCAACCTGCAGCAGTGTACTCGTCACGGTCTTCGTATATCAAAGATTCACCGCATACTGAAATTCGCGCAATCTCCATGGCTTCGCGATTATATAGAACTTAATACGAAATTTAGGACATTGGCCAAGAATGATTTCGAAAAAAATTTATACAAATTGATGAACAATGCCGTGTTTGGTAAAACCATGGAGAATGTGCGCAATCACGTTGACGTGCGACTCGTGACTCATTGGGAGGGTAGATACGGCGCGGAGGCAATGATAGCAAAACCAAATTTTCATAGCCGAAGCGTCTTTTCGGAGAATCTTGTAGCAATAGAAATGCGAAAACTCGAGGTGAAGTTCGACAAACCAATCTACGTGGGTATGTGCATCCTCGATATATCCAAGACATGTTTGTACGAATTTCATCACGAGTACATGTTACCGCTGTATCGCGATAAGTGTAAAGTCACGTACACCGATACGGACAGTCTCATTTATCACATCGAGTGCGACGATGTATACGATACCATGAAGCGCCATATTCATAGATTTGACACTAGCGAATACGCAATCGATAATACATATGGTATCCCACTCGCCAATAAAAAAGTACCGGGCTTAATGAAAGACGAAAACAGCGGTGCGATAATGACTGAATTCGTCGAGCTTAGAGCAAAGATGTATGCCTTGCGAGTAGACGGTAAAAAAGATACGAAAAAGGCTAAAGGTGTTAAGAGTAACGTCGTAGCCAGGTCGATAACGTTCGACGACTACACGCGGTGTCTGCGCGACGAAATTGAAATGTCGCGACAACAGGCTTGCATAAGATCCAAACTACACGAGGTATACACCATATCCGAAACGAAAATAGCTCTCAGTCCGTACGACGATAAGCGCTACATTATACCCGGTTCTACCGAAACGCTGCCATGGGGACATTATAAAATACCATTGTAAATATATTGTAAATACATTTAGAAAAATAAATGACACATTTGTATGTATAATATGTTTTTATATTGTAATAAATTTTTACAATACATTATTCCTGTGTATCCATGAATTGTGTGAATTATCAAATCCTAACCACTTTACATAAACCTCATCCCCCCTTTTGCGCAAAACTTTTTCAACGAGATACACGTCGGGATTAGCAACGCGATGTAACTCGTATTCGTAGAAGCCGCCGGCGATGGGTTTTCCGCAGGAATCTTCCAACAGATACGTCACGGGATTAGTTTTCTGCACTTTGACGATTCTAAACACCTCCGTGGTCCAATTTGGCGTGTATCCTTTCTCGAAGATTGTCTTGAATTTACTCACGCGTACCGAGTCGCCCACTTTGAATCGCGCGGGAGCAGCGATCTTTACGTGGCTGTACACTGTTGCTAGGAGCTTGTCGGCGATCGCGGGGGTAACATCGATGGGTCGCATGCCGATAGTTCGATGCTTTCGCGCGTTGTAATCCGATACGAGACCCGGCAGCGAGTCGATCCATTTGTAATTTCCATTGCGCGTAAACATTTTCCACATGTCGTTCTTGAGCGTGCGATTGAATCGTTCGACGACCGATGCCTTCATTACGGAATAGGTCAAATAGTGATTGATATTATGTTTCTTCAAGAGTTTCTGCACGTTTGCGTTGTAAAATTCTTTTCCCTTGTCAGTCTGCAAATTTTTCGGGCATCTTCCGCCGTCTCGAATTATTTTCGCCATCGCCGCAGTAACCTCGGTTCCGCTCTTGGCCTTGAGCGGTATGGCCCATGCGTGCTTGCTCAGCACGTCGATAACGGTGAGTATGTAGTGGTAGCCTCTGTTGAATCGCGTGTATGGGCGCATCTCGACCACATCCGCCTGCCACAGATCATCGTATCCCTGCACTATGACGCGTCTTCGAGAAAAATTTCTTCTCGCAGGAGCGTGTAATTCTTCTACCAACCTCCGTTTCTCAGTTGATTGCTTCTTACCAGCCATGACGATGACGCGCAACTGACGCAGATATCAGATGTACGTTCTTATCTATTCGCGATGATTCGCAATTACATCTTGAATCATCTTTTGAAGTTCGTTTAGGGTAATTTGCACGTTACTCTGGAATGTGGCCATCTTTCTCTCGATTTTATCCTGTTGATCTTTCAAAATTTGTACGCTCTGCTGCACGTAACGTTTATTGGCTGCATCGCCATCATCTACAGGCGGCGCTATCCGTCGAATCTTGCGCGATTTCGCGTCAAAGTCGGTGGCGACCATGCAAAGGGCGTTATCGCGCACGTAATTTCTGATTAATCCGCTCCATTGATAGTACGGTTCCGCACCGCCTCTTCCGAGCGATATACCAAACTTGTTGATCGGCATTTCGATGTTGATTGAACGGATCGCTGTCGCACCATTTAATTTATAATAAATCCAGCCTCGCGAAGTTTCTTGATAATCGACAAGATCTCGTTATCGTGACTGGTGTGACCTGCTAGGCGTGACGCTTCGAGCAATCGAAGACGATCTACGAGCTCGTTGGGATCGTCCCAATGAACATAGTCGATTTTGTTGTCGTTTAATGTCATGGCACGCGGTATACCTTTTCCAGCTTTTTTACCCGATATCGACGATGCAATTATATGGTCGATCTTATTGCCTGTCATGGCACGCGGTATACCTTTTCCAGCTTTTTTACCTGAAATCAACGGCCCGATTATATGTGTGTACTTGTATCCCCCGTTGCCCTTTATTTGAGCGTGAACATCATAATTGCGTTTATGAACATTCGTCATCAACAGAATGCTCTTGTATGTTTGCATATCGTCCTCCGTGTAGATATCGTCATCGGGATATTTCTTAAAGATTAATTCAAAAAGACCGCGTGTGCCAGCGTATCGTATGCCGTCGATAATTATGTTGTCCTCGTTGTTCACGTCGAAACGTTTATTACCGAGCATCATTCCATCGTTGGTGAATTTAACACCGTACGCGATGTCCATACCGCTTTCTTCATCGCCGCTCAGAACTGCCCCGATGTACTTTTGGCTCAATGGACCCAATTGATCTCGCAACGTTTCTCGATCTTCAGATGTTTGCAACTGCTGTCGAACGGACGTCACGAGTGAGTCATTCGTGGTTTCGAAAACATTTTCGTTTGCGAACACTGTGGGTTGTACGGAAGGCGCAGAGGTTATCGGTGGTTCATTCAATGGACCTTTCGATCGTTTTGCTTTACGCGGCTGTAAAATTTTGGTTATTTCGCTCAAATTAGATGGCACATTTATCGATCTTTTCAATGTAACCGGAGCTGAAGCCATTACAGAGTCGTTAAACGACGCGTTTGGTCGTTGTCGTTTGAGCTTCGGCTCTTCGTCTTCCCACGCTGTTTCATTCTCAATCTTTGACACATCAGATTCTTTGCCAACGGTGTTTTCGACAATCTGCCTTAGAGGCTCGATGATGGGCTTAAAGTGTCTCTCCAACGCGACATCTTCCTCCACTTTGCCAGTTTTCAGGGCGTGATACTTTTTGCGAATCGAATTGCTCGTTTTCGCAATTTGATTTGCTATCCTCTCACGCTCTCTAATCTCCTCGCTGCTGTCCATGTTGCGATAACGTTGTTCAATCGGCGCGTCGACAACAACTAACCACGTTTTGGTATCGCAAAGTCGTTAAATCCTTTTCTGTATCGACCATTCAAAATCGCGCTGTCCTTGTCTATCACCACGAATCCATACTTTTGTTGCCAACACGTATGACATAATTTACTGAAATCATCGTAAGACATATCTGTGTTTACGTGATCGTTGTACACGTGTTTCAGATTGGTACCATCCTGTTTAAACAGAATCAATAAATTCGCGTTGTCGCGAATAAGATGCTTCGGTATCTTTGCATATGTCTGACAAAGATAGAAAGAGTCAACGTCCGCGTGCCGGCCCATTGCAAAGTATTCTCTTATCGTATCCTACTTGTCGCACGCCACGTCATCAAAGATAAAAATAGAATTCGGGAGCGCCTCGCTCGGTGGAATGACGTCACTGTTAATCGAGAACGTAAAGTAGCCAATCTCTTCTATCGGTGTTAGTATATTCTCCAAATATTGATATTTCGGTTGTTGCAACGATTTTGAGTACACATACACGTTCTCGAAACGTACACCGTGCGGACTTTCCAGCAAGCTTATCAAGACGTTTGTCTTGCCGCAATTCGACGGACCGCAGATGTTGCCGCGTATAGAAATTGGTAGCATGCCTCCATGTTTGCGCACCTCTTTTGTTAACGGCATCTTATCGTCAAAGTTTGTCACTTTGATCGTCCGCGATTGTCGTACGAACCGCATTTTACCTCCCCTCCATAACGAATGAAAAACAATATCGAGAAAGCTGGCCTATTTATAGAGACGCGTAGAGCTGAGATGCTCAGTCGTTAAAATGTTTTTGCTCGTGTCGGATAACAGCGATATTTACGATTTAACCGCCGAGCAGTTAAAGTATATACCAAAGGTCATTCTACTGCGACAGTTTTATAATCACATAGATTATTTGTGGGATAAGCTTCCCGAACATATCAAGGCAGATTCGGAGGTTCAACAATATCGGCGCTGTTTAATACATTATAATTTGCCGTGTCAGCAAACGCACATCGACGGTCCGCCGCCGTTGATAAAAAACTGCGGCGAATGCCGCCGAAGATAGGCCGAGGTCTGTTGAATCGCGCGATAAACGCTCTTCCGATCGAATTACATATCTCCGGCTATCAATTTTGCGGACCGGGAACTCGCTTAGAAACACGATTGGCAAGAGGTGATCGGGGTATTAATCCATTGGACGCAACGTGTCCCGAGCCCGACATAACCTACTCGCGTAGCAACGATCTCGCAGAACGACACGTGGCAGACAATATACTCGCCGCGGAAGCGCGAAAACGTGTCATCGCGAACGATTCTACTCTCGGAGAGAGAGCTGCGGCTACAGCCGTCTGGGCGGCCATGAAGGCTAAAACGAAACTCTGTATGGGTTTGAAAACGAAGAAAAAGAAGAAGACCAAGCGAATACTTCCGGTAGCGAAACGCGGCGGTATCCTACCGATCCTGCCGTTATTAGGGGTTCTCGGCTCGTTGGTCGGCGGAGCGGCGGGAGTCGCAAAGGTCGTGAATGATAACAAAGCCGCGCGGCGTCAGCTGGAAGAGATGCAACGTCACAATCGCGCCATGGAAGGTCACGGACTTTATCTTGCTCCGTACAAACGCGGACGGGGAGTCTCGAGGAAAAAAAAACGTCGAAAAGACGCTAAAAATTCCCAAGGGTGTAACTACCAACGTGCAACTGCAACAATTGGCAAAACGTATGCGCATTCCATATTTTAGAGGTGTTTTTATGCGCGACTTGTTACCGATCTACGTCGAAACGAGAGCGGTATCGTGAATTTGGATAATACTGAGGGACCGGGTACTCACTGGGTGGCGTACGCGAAGAGGGGAAATCGTGCCATATATTTCGACAGTTTTGGCAATCTTCGACCACCGAGAGAATTGGCGCAGTATCTAGAGAACAATGTAATAGAGTACAATCGCACGCCTTATCAGCGATACGATCAGAGCAATTGCGGGCAACTGTGTCTGCGTTTTCTACAGTCGGTTGACAATCAATTTAAAGACCGGCGTTACGCTGTTTAATCTCAGTATTCATTCAAACATGTCACTGACATTTACGCTCACCGGCAAGAGCAGCATCCTCGCGGTAAGCTACTTTCCCGCCGTGGATTTGAGCGATGGCGATTACGAGCTCGGTCTGACTGATTTTGAAACCTATCACACGATACCGAATGTAAATTCGTCGAACAATAAATTCTACCATGGCGACGACGACAAGGAGATTACCATTCCCGAAGGATCGTACGAACTGCATGATATAGACATGTATCTGAAACGCGCTCTTTTATGGGACCAACCCAATAATGTCTCGACAAACGAAGATGACTCACACCCATTGATTATTATTCGAGCCAACAACAATACGATGAAGAGCGAGATCAAGTGCGCTTATCGGATAAATTTCACAAAACCGAACAATATTGGATCGCTGCTGGAATTTTCAGCGAATCGCGTGCTAAAGTCGCGACAATGGCACGAATCGGATGTTCCGATAAATATAATCAACGTAAACATCATTCGCATAGAGTGTAACGTGACCGCTGGTGCGTACAGCAACGACAAGTACGTGCACACGATACACGAGTTTTCACCGAGCGTGCCTCCAGGATATAAGATATCGGAAACGCCGGCACAGATCATTTACCTTCCGATCATCGTACGGAGCATTTCGGACTTGACGCTTCGCGTCGTAGATCAGAACGGTCGATTGATTGATTTTCGCGGAGAAGAGATCACCGTTAGACTGCATGTACGAAGACGACGGCGATAACGTGAGATGCTTGTACTGAACGAAGCTGAGCAGGTGCGACAGACGAGAAACAAAAAGACAATCCGATCGCCAAAGAAGAAACTCACTGCGTCGAACGTTGAATTTTTGAAATCATTGGGTTTTGTCGTACGAAATGGCTAATATCTTAAACATTGGTGGTGAACCGATCTTTGACGACAGCGTCGTCAAGATTGAGACACACACGTACAATCCGTACGCCAACACAACGTTTGGACATAACGATGAGATAAGAATACCCATACAACAGCAGGATTTATACACGTTGCCGTGTGAAAGCTTTCTCTACGTTGAAGGACGATTGGTAATAAAGAGAAGGAATGATGAGTCTCAGGCAACGCTTGCGAATAATTGCGTGGCGTTCATGTTCGATGAGATTCGATACGAGCTCAACGACGTGGAGATTGATCGCAACAGAAACGTTAGAATAACCAGTACCATCAAAAACTACGTATCGCTATCGTATAATGATTCTCAACTCATGCGGAATGATGGCTGGGACGTTACATCGAGCATACCAGAAGGATACTTTAACTTTTGCGTACCGCTCAAGTTGTTGCTGGGCTTTTGCGAAGATTACAAACACGTCGTTGTTAACGCTCGTCACGAATTAATTTTGATACGAGCGCGTAGCGATAACAATTGCATTGTAGGAAATCCGGCGACAGAGCCGGAAATCGAATTGTTTAAAATACAGTGGCGAATGCCTCACGTCACATTAAACGAGATCAATAAGCTATCCATGCTACGGGTCTTGGAAAGCGGGCGATATCTTAGTGTCAGTTTTCGTTCGTGGGATCTGTACGAGTACCCCATGTTGCAGAGCACGACCAAGCATTCGTAAGCTGTCAAAACGGCGACTCAGCTAGAGAAGCCGCGGTACGTTATTTTTGCGCTGCAGACCGGCCGCAAGAATATTATGTCTCAAAATGTTAGCGTATTCGATGACTGTAACTTGACCAATGTCAAACTTTATCTAAACTCCGAATTTTATCCGTACGACGACATGAATCTGGATTTTACTAAAAATCGATACGCCGTTCTTTTCGATATGTATGCGCGTTTTCGTAAAACTTATTACGGATACGATTCCATCGATACGCTTTGCAGCTTGTATACATTCCTGATGGAAGGACCTTTTGTTGTCATCGATTGCTCGCGACAAAACGAATCTGTCAAGAGCGCCACCGTGGATGTGCGAATAGAATTTGATTGTAAAGAAAATGTACCTGCAAATACTACCGCCTATTGCCTCATCTTGCATGATCGTGTAATCGAATACTGCCCGCTGTCTAATGTAGTGCGCAAACTCATGTAAATTGCAATATCAGCAGATATTGCGATATAAGATACACTGATGTACCGCGATAAGATACAGATTGCTCCATCGTTTCGTCATGATCGTACCGACGTTTGTCGATCTGCAGGGATTCACCGTCGGGATGAAATTTGTCGTGAAAGAAGTGGCGGTTCTGAGAAACGGGACCGTTTTGGCGCATTACATTTTTACATGTCCCATGCCATGGAGTCTCCTCGCGAAATCCGACAAATCATGCGCTTTCTGGTTGATTGCGAATCACCATGGACTACGATGGGAGGACGGAAACGTGCCCTACAGCATGGCGAAACATCTAATTACATCGGCTGTACTTGGAGAGGGCGACGAGACGTCGACTCTTGTGTACGTCAAAGGATGCCAGAAACGAGAATGGCTGGTGGATCTGCTTGAGAATAAAGCGAGAAAAAATCTAAAAATTGAGACTTTGGATGCAGATTACGAAGATATCGAATCTTTAAATAATATAGATGTTACTAATACTGTAAGATGCGAAAAACATGTTAAGAATTGCGCATTACAAAATGTATTAAAAATATTTAACTGGTGGTCGCGACACCAGAAATAATTTTTTTTAAATAAACTATATATGTATATATAGATGTTTTCCCATGAAAAAATGGAGGAGATCTGACTATGTCTGATTTGATAAAATGAGATACAACGAGATCTGAAATTCAAGTAAAGTCAGATCTGATTGGATATAATTTTATCTCGCCAGATCTGCATGGCCATATCTAATCACATGCAGCCAGATATGCTGAACTATAATCCGATCTCACCAGATCTGACCATTGCTGCCGTTCGATATTGAATCGCAGATCCAATCGGATCTCTTCCGATCTAATCGGACATTATCTGATTGCTTCAGATCTCCTGAAGTACGAGCAGACGTTATGCCTTAGATCTTGCCGGATCTGAGCAGATCTCGCCAGTATAGAACTTATAAAAATTTCGTTCTCAAATCGTCCATTATTAATTTTTACACCCAATTTTAGACATGATATATCAAATATAATAATAACTCTGTAAAGGGGAAGCTTAAATAATTTTTGGTCAAAAAATCAATTAATTTTTATATTAAAAACAGTTTTAATAAATTTATTTCGCCAGTGAATATTTTTTCGCAATAAAAATTTGAACTATCTAATTTAGAAATTACATTAACTGACCAAAACCTATGGTCGAAATTAATAATGTCCCGATGATGATCTGAAAATGTGCTGTGTGAATCTGACAAAAAGTTGGCTCACGGTTTTTCAATGTTCATATCGGTAAAAGACGTTATATATTATTGCCAGTTACGGTCGGTTTAAATTACTTTAATTGTTAAAAACAGTTTTCTCAATTTTGAAACATTAACATATATAATAAATATAGTCTCTGCCAATTTGATAATAATTGTTAATTTTGACACCATATTTAGAATTTATTATAAATATTCCATTAAAAAAGTACCGTGCAAAATTAATTAATAATAGGTAAATATAAAAGATTAATGTGTATATATGTATTATTATAATACATAAATCTTTTAAATTATTTTGCAAACATACCTTATAATTTAAACTGATAAAATAATATAATCACATATAAACTTATATAGTCATATAAGATTATATATGATCAGATCATAATGTTGGATCTCAAAGTATCCGATAGATGGCGTCCGACGGAATCTGATTCTCGTATTTAAAATTTGATGAACAGTGGTAAGAACGGTATCAGACACGGCAGTGTCGTGCTAAGTTGCGCCAAGTTATGTAAATCGTGAAACGGCACAACTTTTGTATCGTGGAGTCCACTTTTATAATAAAGTGGCACATTTAAAAAATAACATTTAAAAACAACAATTTTCTGCAGTGGATGGACACCGGATCGGATCAGATCTACTCATGTCTGATTAGATCTGAGCAAATATAATAGATTATTCTCATATCTGACATATCTGACTCTATCCGCTAGGATCGGATCAGATCTACTCATATCTGATTGGATCTGATCAGATAGGGCCAATATTTTGATCAAACCAGATCTGAGTGAATTGGATCTGATGAGATCTGCTCAAATCTGTTCAGATCTCTTCCATTTTTTCCCGGGTTATTTCCTTTTCCCACATACTTTGTAGTATAATATAGATATTTTAGTTGTTCAAGAGTTGTTTTAGCTGTTTTTTAGTTGTTTGATAGCTGTTTAAAAGCTGTTTTTAGCTGTTTAAAAGTAGCGGTTCAATAGCAGTTATACAGATCGCAGTTATACAAATAGTTGTTTTAGTTGTTTTTAGCTGTTTTTAGCTGTTTTATAGCGGTTCAATAGCTGTTTGATAGCTGTTTTATAGCTGTTTTTAGCTGTTTTTAGCTGTTTGATAGCTGTTTAAGAGCTGTTTGATAGCTGTTTTTAGCTGTTTTTAGTTGTTTCATAGCGGTTCAATAGCTGTTTCATAGCTGTTTTTAGCTGTTTCATAGCGGTTCAATAGTTGTTTGATAGCTGTTCAATAGTTGTTTGATAACTGTTCAATAGCAGTTATACAGATCGCAGTTATACAGATTTAGTTGTTTGATAGCGGTTTAATAGCAGTTATACAGATCGCAGTTATACAGATAGCTGTCTTAGTTGTTTGATAGCTGTTCAAGAGCTGTTTGATAGCTGTTTTTAGCTGTTTCATTGCAGTTCAATAGCTATTTGATAGCTGTTTCATAGCTGTTTTTAGCTGTTTCATAGCGGTTCAATAGCTGTTTCATAGCTGTTCAATAGCAGTTATACAGATCGCAGTTATACAGATAGCTGTTTTAGTTGTTTGATAGCTGTTCAAGAGCTGTTTGATAGCTGTTCAATAGCAGTTATACAGATCAAATCATCGAAAGTCAATGGCGCGATATCGTTTTCAAGAACATACGTGTCTCGCGGTGACTTCATCGCACACGTGCAAAACTGCCCATCGCAGATTTTTCGGCATGCGCAATTGTATGGATGCTGAGATCGGTGAAATTAGATATGATAAACAAACGATGTGACAATAGTGAGATGTAGAAGGATGCATTTGATGGTACGCTCAGTAGTCGAGGACTAGAAGTAAGAGCAGTCGGTTGGCGTGCTTGATCGTGTTTGGACGTGTTTGTCTTGTCGAAAAAATTATTTTCTTAATGCTACTGTGCACCAAATTTAACGTGACATGAGCGACGAGTACAAGGAACTTTGCAAACGGTGGTTAATTCAAAATTCAAGATTGTGAAAATCAGTGAACTGTTTGAGAGGAATTGTTACGACGTAACGAGATATCTGATCCGTCGCGAAATCGGAATCGCCGATCACCAATCGAACCGAAATTTTCTCAAGTTCCAAATATACTGGGAAAGAATAGAAGATGTCGTTTTTATGAGCGGTAGAGAATACAGCGTCTAATTGATTTAGACGCGTTAGTGCAACACCGCAGTTTCATTATTATTTTATGATTGAACATTTTTTTTTTAACGTGACATGAGCGACGAGTACATAAAATTGTGCAAACCGGTGATTAATTCTAAATTCAAGATCGTGAAAATCAGCGAACCGTTCGGGAGGAATTGTGGCAGATTGGATTTGTGGAGAGTCGACGTACCGCGATATCTGATCCGTCGCGAACTCGGAATCGCCGATCTCCGATCGAACCGGGAGTTTCTCGATTTCCAACTATTATGGACCTCTGGATATTATTATGAGTCTGGATATTATTATTGAGTTTAGCGCGTGAGTGCAATACCGCGGTGTAAATTAAGAGACTGGCCTGTATTCTGAAGGTGACTGACTCAAGAGCCAAAGGTTTTTGGTTCAAATCCCGCGGTGGTAAGCGAATTTTCTATGTATAATATAAATTTAATTAAACGCGATTTTGAGCGCGAACGGGGGCCGGGGGCCGGGAGAAATAACGCGAACGGGGGCCGGGAGTCGGGCGCGCGAACGGCGGCCGGGGGCCGGGAGGGACCGCGCGCGAACGAGAAGACGCGCGCGACCGGGGCGAGGGAGAGATAACGCGAGCGGGAGCGTGTGACGTCACGCAGACCGGCGCGGCCGTTGCACGCGGACCCCTCCCGCGGCGAAAACGCGGTCGCTCCGTGGCGCCGGAAAACCCCCTCGCCTCGCGGCGCCGGAAAACGCGGACCCCCCGCGGCGCCGAAAAACGCGGTTCCCCCCCTCCCGCGGCGCCCGAATAACGCGGTTCCCCCCCCTCGCCCCGCGGCGCTCGAAAAACGCGGTTCCCCTCTCCTCCCGCGCCCACCACCCCCGCCCGCGGTCCCCCCCCCCCGCCCGCGGTCCCCCCCCGCCCCCCACTTCCCCTCAGATCACCGAGTTAGACCTAACATAGCTTACCTACTACGCAATATTCCCGAAGTCGCAACGACAATACTCCCGAGCACGCAATGCTCCCGAACGCAATCGCGCGGTCCCCCGCGAGCGAGCGCAACGATACTTGCCCGCACTACACGACGCAAAATATCCGCGAGTCTCCCGGTGAGGATCCCGCCGATGTCCACCACCTCGACAATATTTTCAATTTCGAATACAATATCCTCAATCCCGAATACGGCACGAGCTCGAACACAACACGATAACCGCGGGTATGCACAATGCACTACGCCTCACGCGATATCTCGAAACGCGCCGCCCGCGGCACGTTCCGTTCCCCGACAAACACAATATATGAATACGCAACACGATACGAACAAACGGATTGACTGTCGGCCGCGCGATTTCCGAGGAGGGCCCTGCCATGCACTCACCGCACGGGAGCCGATAACCACGCGCACAGAGTGATCCGACAAATTTACACGGTAATCTAAACGATACGTGCAATCGCTCGTACGGGGCCCTGGCCGAGATCGAGCCCTTAATTCGCGGCAGTACCGGAGTGGAGATCTTACAAGATCGCTGCTCGCTGCTGCTCGGCGGCGTCGGGACACTTCTCCGGGGGATGGCTCCTCGCCTGCGGCTGGTTCGACAGTGACGAGCGGCCGGCCCGGCGGGACCACGCTGGGCCCGCGCGTGCGCCCTCAGGCTCGCGTTTTCAAAAAGATCGGTAACGAAAAATTATATACTTTATAGCACTCCCCGGAAAATTCAAGCCCTACTTTATGTACAATTCTTTGAGATTCGATTATTCGGAAAATTCTAGAAAATTCTTCACTAGAAAATTCTTTTACCTCAGTCCTATATGGACAATCTGAACGAATGAAAATGATATTTTCAAGGATAAACCTCTTCCAGCCAGTAACCGACAGCAAAATTTAAGTTGGTGCCTTTTATAGCTATAGAATAAGATCAATCGATTCTGTTGGCAGACGAATAGGCTATTTGTTTTTCTTCTCCATGCTTAGCTTCCATTCTAATACATGATAATGGCTCAAGAGGACCTATTTCAGGAATAATATCTGGATAATGGATATTTAGATGCATCTCAGGCGTTTCGCGGCGCGCAACCGTCGCGCGGATCGCGCCTAATATTATGGCTCTAACATCGCGCGTTATGAAACAATATTGAGATAAAATCAATAATTCCTATTCTCTTCTCTCGAATAAAATTGTTATAAGTTATAACGTCGCGTGAAGATTAGTCTAAACGCAAGAATATATAAGCTTATATATTCTTGTCTCAAGATATTAAGTCAATCTTATTTTATTCGAGAGAAGAGAACAGGAATTATTTATTTAATCTCAATATTGTTTTATTTTTATACTATTTCAGGTTGTGATGAGATTAAACATGTCAAGAATATTTTTTGTCTCGTTATTAGAAATCTTTTCTGAGGGCGCGCCCTGCTATTAGGTCGAGCTAGCCAATTCCTCGCACACCGACTTATTTCACCGTGCGTCTCTCTCTTTAGTTTCTCGCGATTTCGCGGACGCGAATTCACGCGTCTGGCGCCCAACAATAAAATTCGGTTACTGTAGTGTTGGGCGAGAGAACTGCCGGAGAGGCCTATCATCCTTCTCTCCTTCCCCTTTTGATCCGTTACACGGCCCGGACCGCTCCGGGAGTGAAAAAGACGTGACAATATATATATATATATATTAATAATTTGAAATAAATGTTATTAGGCACAAGATCCGTTGATAACCGTTTCCACCGTTATCGTTATTTATAACAATAAAAACGATTATCAGCGGATCTTACGTCTAACAACATTTATTTCAGATTATTAATATTTTATCATTAACATTAATAATTAATTTAATATACTGATGCTAATAAGCATCTTTATGTAAATAATGTTACTGAATCTCATTTAAATCTACGAGGAATTTATTACTGAAAAGTATTCATTAAATATTATGATAATTTGCCTTATATAAACTATTTATTAGCATTATATTTAAAATGTATATTTTATACTAATAAACTTCTTGTTTATGAGATTAAGATTAAGATTTTTAAGATTCAGCAGCATCATTTATATAAAGAATTATATAATGTTCATTAGTATTGATATATTAAATTGATTATCAATTTAATGATAAATTATTCATTAATTAAACAAAATAAATATTGTAGGATTTGTTAATGGTGATTTCTGCCATTATTTAAACTTACATTGAATAAAATTTATTAGTTGACTTATAATTTAAATTTGAACACATATACTAATAGCTGACTTTTGTCCTGTGCATAAACATTGTGTGCAAAGAATAATTTAAGCAATAAAATTATAATATATAATGATTATGATGGACTATCGTACGAGCTTTTTGTGTATGAGAGAAGATGTCTTTTGTTTTCTTAATAAAATTTATTTCATAACCTGTATTATCATCTCGACTTTTGTTTTAACGTTACTGCTACGGAAATCCGTCAAATTGTATTGCAACTTTGAGCGCTACAACGTCCATTTTATTGTAAAAAAATATGCGAGTGATTGTAGGTGATGCACGGAAGTCAACGCAATTGTGAACGACCATGCGCGCCTGCTCGAATGGGCAACCCGCCGTACCGCTCTGTATCGTCTTGATACACCTTGTACAAAACAGCCCATAAAGATAAGAACAGTCTTATGGCAATAGATGCTACAGGAAGTATAGGAAAGAAATTACGTCTTCCTAATGACAAGAAATCTTAACATTTATTTCTATATAAATGCGTTTGCGCTTCTAAACTTGGCAATTTTCCAGTTTTCCAAATGGTATCCGCAAAGCATGATGCAGCCATAATAAGCTATTTTTTTGGAAATTATAAGAAATGGTGCTCCGAAACCTCAAATTGTCGCAATAGATTTTGGAAAAGCAATTTTAGTTGCTGTTGCTCGCATATTTGCAAATTGTAATGATTTGAATCATTATTTGCAAGTATGTTATAACATTGTTAAAGATAATAATACAGATATTCCATCATGTTACACGAGACTAGATGTGAGCCATTTTATAGCTCAGATTGTTAAATGAAATTGTCTAATTGTAAGAGGCAGGGCGATTAAAATACGCCAATTTTTCCTGAGATGCTTAGGAAAATTATATCAGATGGATGAGTTTAAAGAAACTTACAAATTTCTAAAATCTATATTAATCGTAGCGTTAAGCGAAGAAGCAGGCTGTGACAATGATACGTCATTAACATTACCTTCCGAGAAACATCTGCAAAAATTAATAATGTGATTAAAGGATATACGATTGCAGATCCGGAAGAAGATGAAAATACAGAACGCGAGGATAAAAAACGCGTAGAAGATGATGAAATTGATGCAGAAAGTAGCTGGACTACGTGGGCAGAAAATATATTCCGTAAAGCTGAAAGATCTGCCACACTTTCAAGGAACGGAACTGTCGTAAACGCATTTTATAATATCGAAACCGCAAAAAAAATAAAATACCTTATACGTTTTCCTTTGTGAACGGGCATAATGAGATCGCTTTTCAAGCGTGGTTCACAAATCGCTACATCAACTTTTGTTGAGGTTAAATTTGCCGAATTAAAGACCAGAGTCTTTAAAAATCAATTACCCATGCGAATAGATAAATTTATATTACGGCATGTCGAATACTTAGACGGTAGATTAAAAATAACGTGTGGATCATCTAAGAAAACCGATATAAATGAGACAGAATCGAGTCCTGCAAAAACGTCTTAAAAAAATGACATAATAGAGTCACCTTCAAAAGATAATACTAATTTGAGTGAAAAAGAAGATTTTTCTGGAGTCCAGAAAATGAAGACAATCTCAAAATCACCTTCGAAAAATGATAATGCTGATTTGATTACGAATGACGAAGAATCGAGCTTAATTAAATTAGACCAAAGCAATGTAACAGAATCACCTGTTAAACAAAATGACGAAGAATCGATTTTAATCAAATCAGAGATGATGCTGAAACTAGCAGCCGAGCGCTGGCGGTCAAAATAGAAACGCATAAAAAAATAGAAAGACACATTGCTCCCACTTCCTACATGACTTAAATTGTTGCTGAAGATGTCTAGAATGCTGTAAATAAAAAATAAAAAAATAAAAAGTGTTCGTGCATTTGACAATGTATTAACGAGGCGCGCGGTCTCCAGCAGCAGTCAAAGGTCGTGGCAATTGAAAATAAATTTTGTTTTATGTAAAATATTTTAGGTGGCGATCAACAAGTAATAGAAACGAGCGGCGATGCAGAGAAATATATTTTTATTTTTTTTCAGGAATCGTGACTGCTGCTGGAGACCGCGCGCCCCGTTAATACATTGCCAAATGCACGGACATCTTTTTATCTTTTATTTTTTATTTACAGCATTTTAGACATCTTCAGCAACAATTTAAATCATGTAGGAAATGGGAGCAATGTGTATTTCTATTTTTTAATCGTTTGAAATCGTTATAATAAAGAAATGCGTTCTGCACCCGCTCGCTAAAGATCGGTGCCCCCCTGTGCATAAAAAATCCGGTGCTTCCCAGTTTTGCTCTGCTCCTGCGGCTCCTGCGTGATCTCCAGCAAACGCGTTGAGATACGCTCACCGCCACCCGACGGGCGCCTTGCGCCGAGACGTTCCATACGTCCCTGACTCCCGCGAGTATCGCCTTGCTTTTCGCCGCGGAGTCGTGCAAGTGCGTCTTCGCTCTTCTATCAGATTGACACGCCGGTGTCAGATAGTTGTCATTAAGATCCAGACATCTCGCCAACATGTCTCTGGATCTCAAGAACCTCCTCATCGCCCAAGGCGATTACTCAAGCGATCGCTGACAAACTTTAAGAAGCTTGCCAAGGCTCAGGTCACCCTCCCCAAGACGAAAGGGAGATTGACGAACTTGGAAGCGCTCTGGGCTCAAACTCGAGCCCTTCATATCCAGATTCTGCAGACGGCCACGGCGGAGGAGAAGAAGTCGACCCCCTACTTTCAACAAGAGGACATTCTTGCTGCCGAGGAAGCCTTCTTCGAAGCAGTGGACCACCTACAAGACGTCATCGGTAAATTAAGTAACGACGCCCCGAGCGCGCCGTATCGAGGTAACGAGTCTTCTTATCGCGACGCGCACTCCGGAGTGTCATTGCATCTGCCTCGTATCTCGCTTCCGAACTTTTCTGGTTCTTTCTCGGAATGAGAAAATTTTCGCGGAATTTTCGAGTCTCTCGTAGCCAACAGTGAATCGTTGACGCGTACGCAAAAATTACATTATGTAAAAGCGAGCCTCTCCGGCGAGGCCGCGTCGTTAATTAATAACATTCAAACTTCTGACGCGAACTACGAGGCAGCTTGGCAACTTCTCGACGAATACGACAACCGCAACGCGATTATTCACGCGCATATCTATTTGTTCGCCGACTTACCGAAAATAAAAACAAGAACGTGACCGAATTGAAAAAACTTCGCGATAGTGTGTCCGCATCTCTCGCCGCGTTAACGACTCTCGAACGTCCTGTCGATGCGTGGGACGACCTCCTAGTTTATATTATCTCGCAAAAGTTTAGTCCGCGAACGCGAAATGAATGAAATCTCAAACGAGGCGACACGGATGCCTACCCTATGTACAAGGAGATTTATGATTTCACGACTCTCCGCATTCGCGGTCTCACGGATTACCCGTCGCAATCCGACACGGCGTAGAATAATTCGCGCGGTAAAGCACGTACTTCGGTGAATAATGTGTCGCCCGTCAAGTGCGTCCGTTGTTCCGGAAATCATAGTCTGACAAAGTGTGATAAATTTTTAAGTCTGCCGGTTGAACAGCGTCGACTCGTCGCGCGACAGCATAAATGTTGCTTCAATTGTTTGAGGACCGAGCATTATTTGAAGAATTGTCCGAGTAAAGGACGTTGCAATCGATGCCGTCAAGCACACCATTCGCTGCTTCACAGTGAGAGTGCAGCAAATAGTAACCCAAGTACTCTTTCCGCGATTAATTCGCCGTCTTCCGAGTCGTCAGCTGTGTCAGTCGTCGCTGCCTCCGAGTCACCGGCCGCGCCCTCAGCGTCCGTTCAAACTGTGCATGTTTCTCGAGATTTTGTAAAGCAGCCGCCTCATGTACTTCTCGCCACCGCGTATGTTAGTCTAAGTACAATCGAGGGCCGTACGTTTAAAGTGCGTGCACTGCTAGATCAGGGCTCGACATACAGTTTCATATCGGAATCTCTTTGTCAGACTATGCGAACCAGGTGTCATCGTGCCGCGTTGAAAATACATTGCTTTGGAGAAAAAATTTAATGGAGTCGCGCGGTTGCAAGTGAATCTTACTCTCGCGCCCTGCGACAAACAGGGACCGATACTCCCGTTCTCGGGCTACGTATATCAAAGAATCACTTCGTATACAGCCTCTCAAACGAAGCCTGCCGCAATGTGGCCGCATCTACGTGATTTACCCTTGGCAGATCCTGATCCCTCCTGTAATCACCCGATTTATGACCTCATTGGCGCGGATTTATACGGGTCTCTGCTACTCGACGGCCTACGTCAAGGCCAGGTCGGCACACCGACGGGCCAGCTTACGATTTTTGGATGGATTCTCTCCGGTCCCGTCGGCCCTGCGCGCCCGGCCGGAGAGTCCGCTTCCGTCCTGAGTTGCGTATCCTGAGAGGATACGAATTCCTTAATTCAAAGTTTTTGGGAGGACGAAAGTATCCCCTTTCGAATTCCTCTCACCGAAGAGGACGAACGTTGCGAGAGGCATTTTGCGACGACTCATTCTCGTGATTCACAAGGGCGCTACATTGTGCGTTTTGCCGTTCAAAAACGGCCCTCCTCGCATCGGCGACACATTTCGAAAAGCTTCTTTTCTGTACTCCAATATGGAACGTCGACTCTCGCGGAAACCAGAAATCGCCGCGCAGTATCACGATTTTCTAAAAAAATACGAATCAATGGGGTACATGGAGGCGGTGCGTGCGGACGAGCGCCCCCCGTATCCCCCGATATACATCCCGCTTCATTTTGTTTTACGCGAATCGAGTACAACGACCAAGTTACGCGTTGTATTTAAACGCCTCAAGCGCATTGGACGACAAAACCTCGCTCAATGATTTCCTAATGGCGGAACCTAAACTTCAACAAGACATCGCCGTGATAATCCTGCGCTGGCGACGTTTTCTATACGTGTACATGGCCGACATTGCTAAAATGTTCCGGCAAATACTCGTGCATCGGGATGACGCGGACTATCAACGAATTTTTGGCGTCCCTTCTCCCCCCCCCCGACAGTCTGTTGATTCTGTTTTACCGCTTACTCACCGTGACCTACGGGCAAAAACCTTCGCCGTTTCTTGCACAGCGTTCCCTTCTCCAATTAGCTCGCGACAAAGGTAAAGACTTCCCCGACGCAGTCTCGATAATCGAAAAAGTCGACCTACGTCGATGATGTTCTTTTCGGAGCAGACGACTTTCTGTCTTTGCTCGAAAAGCGCAAGCAACTCGTGGGCATAATGAATCGCGAATGTTTTCCCCTTCGCAAATGGGCCGCGAATTCACCTGAACTGCTGACGGATATTCCAGAGGACCAACGGGAATCCTCGGACTATCCGATCAATCGCGATGACACGCTCAAGGTCCTCGGCTTGTTTTGGTCTCCGCACGATGACTCGTTTTGTTTGGTAATTTCGCCATACGCCGTGACAGTTCATACTAAGCGCTCCGTTTTATTATTTATTGCAAAGCTGTATGACCCCCTCGGCTGGGCGTCACCGATAGTCATCGCGGCCAAGATGTTGATGCAAGAGCTCTGGCTCCGTAAAATTTATTGGGATTCTCCCATCCCCGATGATCTTCTGCATCATTGGATTAATTACGTTTCCGATTTATCTAATATTAGCAAAATACGTATTTCTCGATGGACAAAGATGCGTCAAGATAAACTCAATGTTGAATTGCACGGATTCGCGGACGCGTCCACTCGAGCTTACGCCGCGGTAGTTTACCTCCGAATTGTGCATTCTCCATCGAACATTCAGGTTATCCTCCTCGCGTCTAAAACGAAAGTCGCGCCATTGAAAACCGTCAGCGTTCCATGATTGGAACTTAACGCCGTCGTTCTATTAATTCGATTTATCGAATGGGTAAGAAACACCACGCGCTTGATGCGAGCTCTCTTATTCGGATGGACTGATTCCCAAATCGTATTAGCTTGGCTTCAACAACATCCATCCCGATGGAATGCTTATGTCGCGAACCGCGTTTCCGAGGTGCAGACGCGCCTTTGTCCGTACGTTGGCAACACGTTCGCTCCCAGGAAAATCCTGCCAACTGCGCTTCGCGCGGTTCTACTGCTGCCGATCTCATCCATCATGAATTATGGTGGTCTGGCCCCGGTGGCTTAGCGCATCCCCGGCCTCGTGGCCTATCTCCCCGACTCCTATCGAAAAACACATTTTACAAACGGTATCTTCCGAAGCGCGTAAGGCTACCGTTCAGCTCGTCGATTCAACCCCGGAGTGGGATCTGCCCACCTCCTGCTCGAGTTGAATCCGACTTCTTCGAATTACTACGTACATTCGACGTTTCGTTCAAAACTTAAGAAATAAAGTCGCCTCGTCGGTGATCGTCACGTCTCCCTTGACCGCAGAAGAGATCCACGAAGCTTCCGTCTTTTGGCTTCGTTCGATACAAGCGACTTGTTTTTCGGATGACTTGAAAGCTTTAAACGCTCAGGCTGCTGTATCGCGATCAAGTTCCTTACGCTCTCTCCACCCCTTTATCGAGATAGATCAATTAATCCGGCTTGGCGGGCGGCTTGAGAACTCCGCGCTGAGTTACAATGAGCAACACCCCGTCATACTTCACAAACATCATATTTCCGACCTTTTGATCGACCAAGCACACCGACGCTCCCTCCATGAAGGGACTCAACTCACGCTTAGATGTCTCCGTCAAAATTAATTAATTTCAGCGCGAAGCATGATCAAATCTCACATTTGTAACGATGCACCCCGTTCACCAAGCATCGTTCCCGGTTAGCAACCGCCGGATGCCGCCCGACCGATGATCAGTCGGGCGAAGACCAGGGCGCGGTGCGCCCACATTTTATTATATTCAAATACACCGTGGGCGCGGGCAAAGCGCGGCACCGGTATCTCCCGACGAACGCCGACGGAAGCCGAGCCTCACCGAGGACAAGCGCGCGGCGTCGCGTCGCCCCACCACACCGCGACTCGCCTGACGATCGGCCTCCCTCCTAGCGAACCCGCCGCGCCGAACGCTATAAATAAACCGGCGCTCTGACAAGAGACACACTTCGTCTGATACCGAGCACACCGCTATTCCGAACGAAAACCTATCCCGAATCCTAGGGAACACACCAACGAAGTCCGGTGCTCCGAGCCTCGACTGAGGGCTCTCAGGTGTCCCCGCACTCCAGCCTAACCCCGAAGGCACGGTTGCGCGGAGTCGAGCACGCTCGGCCTCGCAATGAGGGCTCTCGCTGCCGCCGCCCCGGGGCTCCGCAATTCTCCACTGTACATACCGCGCTCCGTTATAGTAGATTGTAATATACCGCGTTGCGTTATCTGTCAAACCCGCGTTCGTTATACCTCCCGAGTGCACATGCACTATCGCTTGTAATATACCGCGTTGCGTTGTCTGTAAAACCCGCGTTCGTTATACCTCCCGAGTGCACATGCACTACCGCTTGTAATATACCGCGTTGCGTTATCGATAAAACTTGCGTTTGTTATACCTCCCGAGTGCACATGCGCTACCGCTTGTAATATACCGCGTCTCATTATGCCCTATGTATAAGCCCGGATCCCAAGCTGAACAAAATAAATAATACGTGTGCACTATAAATTGACTACTCTCTCTGGGCCTTTCATCAAACTCCCGATCCAACAAACAAGTTCGATATTCGCGTTCGATAAAGTCAGGCCGTTACACATTCATAAATGTGTTACATGCGTTCGATATTCCGCGAAAACTCCGACGCAATTAATGGGTGATCTCCCGAGTCCACGAGTAAATTCTGCTCCTCCGTTCTCTCACACGGGAATAGATTACACCGGACCTATAAACATTACCCCTTTTGCTGGTCGCTCAAAAAGGGAGCAAACACTACGTCGCGGTGTTCGTTTGTCTCGCCATTAAAGCGATCCACCTCGAAAGTGTAGAGGATTATTCCACCGATGGATTCCTCGCGGCATTTCAACGGTTTGTCAGTCGACGCGGACTGCCGTCGGACATGTACAGCGATAATAGCACGAATTTTGTGGGTGCTGACCGCGAGCTCCAACGCTGTTTCCGCGTGCTTGTGAACAACCCCTCCCTCAAAGAAATTCTCGCTAACGACGGTGTACGGTGGCATTTCGTGCCCCCTGCGGCACCACATTTCGGCGGGCTTTGGGAAGCTTTGGGAGGCTCTTGGGAGTGAAGAGTTTTTAAGCATCATCTCAAGCGAGTGACTGGTGCTCGCACCCTGTCTCGCTCTGAATTCGTTACGCTTTTATGTAAGATAGAGGCTTGATTGAACTCGCGACCGATCTCTCCACTTAGCGACGATCCGTCCGATTACACCACTTTGACGGTTCATTTCCTTATCGGCCGACCGCTACCTAGCGTGCCGGAGAAATCCGTACTCGAAATTAATGCGAATCGTTTGTCGCGATGGCAACACGTACAATTAATGCTCGAACAAATCTGGCGTTCTTTTTCGTCGGACTATTTACATTCATTGCAACAGCGCGTTAAATGGACCGAATCTCACGATAATCCAAAGGTTGACGAGTTAGGTTTTACTTAAGAATAACCTACTCCCTCCTTCAAAGTGGGAACTCGCAAGGATTCAGCAAGTCCATCCCGAACTTGACGGTCGCGTTCGCGTCGTCACATTGCGCACCGCCAATTCCGAGTTTAAACGACCAATAACGCAGATCTGTCGGTTGCCTGCATCTATCAGTCCCCCGGGACCCGTAGAATCTCGTTAAAGGACCCCGCACTAATTATATAGGAAATTGGATCTCGGTGAAATGAGTAATTTTTTAATATGTTGTAGCTTATGACCTACTGAACAAAAACTGTAATGCACAAAGCTAAATAATGGACAGTTTTTGAGCTACAGCCAGTCAATACGAAAAAATAGGGTCTGCGCGAGTACTATATCCCTACTCTTAGCGTAACCCAGGACCAACGACATGGACGTGGTAGGGGGCTGGTCCTGTGTGTGTGTGTGTGTGTGTGTGTGTGCGCGCGCGCGCGCGCGCGTGCGTGTGTGTGTGTCAGCAGAAATAAGGACCTCACGGTTTCGTCACTTCTATAGTATTTAATG
Organism: Temnothorax ravouxi; assembly: GCA_030770255.1. Classification (NCBI taxonomy): domain Eukaryota; kingdom Metazoa; phylum Arthropoda; class Insecta; order Hymenoptera; family Formicidae; genus Temnothorax; species Temnothorax ravouxi. The sequence continues at coordinate 88,802 of JASTWP010000747.1, forward strand.
ACTCCAAACTCTCTCTGCTGTGTGTGTGTGTGTGTGTGTGTGTGTGTGTGTGTGTCAGCAAAGATAGGACTCCACGGTTTGTCACTCCCGTAGTATTTAATGCTCCAAACCCTCTTTGCTGTGTGTGTGTGTGTGTGTGTGTGTGTGTGTGTGTGTGCGTGCGTGTGTGTCAGCAGAGATAAGGAACCCACGGTTCGTCATTTCCGTAGTATTTAATGACTTTAAACCCTCTCTGCTGTGTGTGTGTGTGTGTGTGTCGGCAGAGATAAGAACCCCACGGTTCGTCACTTCGTAGTATTAATGACTCCAAACCCCTCTCTGCTGTGTGTGTGTGTGTGTGTGTGTGTGTCGGCAGAGATAAGAACCCCACGGTTCGTCACTTCCGTAGTATTTGATGACTCCAAACTCTCTCTGCTGTGTGTGTGTTTGTATGTGTCTGTGTGTGTGCGTGTGCGTGCGTGTGCGTGTGGTCAGCAGAGATAAGGACCCCACGGTTTGTCACTTCCGTAGTAATTTAATGACTTAAACCTCTCTCTGCTGTGTGTGTGTGTGTGTGTCGGCAGAGATAAGAACCCACGGTTCGTCACTTCCGTAGTATTTAAAGACTCCAAACCCTCTCTGCTGTGTGTGTGTGTGTGTGTGTGTGTGTGTGCGTGTGCGTGCGTGTGCGTGTGTCAGCAGAGATAAGAACCCCACGGTTCGTCACTTCCGTAGTATTTAATGACTCCAAACTCTCTTTGCTGTGTGTGTGTGTGTGTGTGTGTGTGTGTGTGTGTGCGTGTATGCGTGCGTGTGTGTTCGCGCAAACGCGCAACACTCACACTTTTACAAAACTGAACGGTCAGCGAATGCACGCAGACGTGAGTTTGGAGTCATTAAATACTACGGGAGTGACGAACCGTGGGGTTCCTTATCTCTGCCTGACACACACGCACGCACGCACGCCTCACACACACACACACACACACAGCAAAGAAGGTTAGAGTCATTAAATACTACGGAAATGACGAACCGTGGGTTCCTTATCTCTGCTGACACACACGCACGCACACACACACACACACACACACACACAGCAAAGAGGGTTTGGAGTCATTAAATACTACGGGAGTGACAAACCGTGGAGTCCTTATCTCTGCTGACACACACACACACACACACACACACATACAGCAGAGAGAGTTTGGAGTCATTAAATACTATAGAAGTGACGAACCGTGAGGTCCTTATCTCTGCTGACACACACACACGCACGCGCGCGCGCGCGCGCGCACACACACACACACACACACACACACAGGACCAGCCCCCTACCACGTCCATGTCGTTGGTCCTGGGTTACGCTAAGAGTAGGGATATAGTACTCGCGCAGACCCTATTTTTTCGTATTTGACTGGCTGTAGCTCAAAAACTGTCCATTATTTAGCTTTGTGCATTACAGTTTTTGTTCAGTAGGTCATAAGCTACAACATATTAAAAAATTACCCGATTTCACCGAGATCCAATTTCCTATATAATTAATGCGGGTCCTTTAAGCTAGCGTTTTTTCTTCGCTTATTAGATTTAAGGACATTGTGTTAACCCTAACAAGTGTATATAATGTATATAAAGTTTGTATAATAAGACTTCCTCACGCTCCTTTATGCGACCTTGTCAATCCCCGTTTGTTTCGCATTCAGTCGAATACGAGACGGGCGGCATGTTGCGAATCGAATAGATGAATATCGAGAAGCAAATATTATAAGTGAAAGCGACACATTCTTCGAGATCACTGGAATAGCTCCAAACCGCGACGGTTACTTCCCCCTTTTTTTTTGGTGTTTTCGAGCAAACGGCTCACAGGTGTTTCTCGCGTGATCGCAAGCACCGCGACCAATAGTTGGTTCGCTAGACGATTTGGAGCCATTTCTCACGTCACCGAATTCCTCGCTGCCTAACACGAAGCTCCGGCCGCGATCCCTTGCCTGCTGTCACGTCTGACGGTACATAACTTTAGCCGCATAAATTTTTTCTTTTTATCCTTGCACAGCACCTGAAAAACAATATTAAATATAATACACTCTTTAATTTAACTGTCACAACAATCACTCAGCTGACACGCCCTTATGTGTTCTTAAAACAGCAAAGACAAGCCTAAAGAATATGACCGCCTAAAGGCTCATTTTCAAGCTTAAGCCCTATTTTCATAAATCACACTATGAACTTTGGACAATTACTTATTAAAATTCCCCAGAGTCAATAAAATTAACTGCTCATTGGTATTCATTGACTATACAAACCTTATAAGATTCATTATGCAATATAAGCTCAGTTTGACCGGGATCTAACGGAAAGAAATGCCATGTTCTATAAGAATGTATTAAGAAAATCGAAATAAAATATAAATCAATTAATTAAAAGCAAACCGATCATAAAAATATAACCTTTTGTGCCTGAAGAACAATTACCACACTAAAATAATAATTATTTCATTAACATTTTCCAAACATGATTGTTATAAACAATTAATTTACGTTATTAACAGACCTAACTAATATCACCATTGGAACCCTTATTAAAGGTCCAACAACTTTTGTTAATAAATTTTTCTTATATCTTTTAAAACAAACTAATTAACAATAAAAATTATTGAAAAATTATTATTAAAAATTAATTAATAAAATCACTACAGACACTTAGCAGAACCTGTCAAGTAATCCCACAAAACCCCTACTTAATATCTCTGTTCAATTTTAAGATATAATTAAAAATTATGGAAATCCATAATTTACAAAAATTTTTAAACACTCCTAAAATATAGTCCTCAATTACTTAAATACAACAAAAGAAATCCCATCTTTTTATTCCTTACCGTTTACGAGTTATAAATTATTAAAGTTTTATGTCCACCATCTGAATTTCCTATCATTTACTGCACTCGTATTGTCCGAGGAGTCGCGGTCAAGTTAAAAAAAATTTTATTCGCGTTGGAACTGAACAGAGTGACACTGGGCGCGTAATGGGCATGCTTCTATGCAAACAAATGTCGATGATTGCCGGGGGAAAAAAGCATTTCACGCCCATCGATGTGAGCTACTGGCGGCGCGACGGATAACGTTGATTATACATTCAGTGTATAAGATAAAATATAATTGTGAAAGTGAGTCAAAAAAAGTAAAAACTAAAAATATATTTAGTCTAATTTTAAGTTGAATTAAAAAAAATGTAAAGGGAAAACTTTTTAGATTTCTAAAGTAGTACTAAAGTTGATATGTTATACGGAGTCATATATGTAAAACTTAGCATTTTAAACTGAACAAAATAGAATGTATTAATCCAACTCGGTTGAATTTGACTAACGATTATGATATATAAATTTGATGTTAATTTTAAGAAATATACGAAATTTAAAGTTCTTAATACTTTTGAGCTTTGCTGATATTCTGCGATGGTTTATATTCACAATGAGATAGTTCCAAACATTTTACAATGTAAAAATGTGAATCGTGAATTACATAGTTCCAGAGATGTTAGAAAAATAGGAAGACAGTAAAACACAGACATAAACGAGGAGAACAAATCGATAGCAATGCCAAAGGATGAGTAATCGAGTTTCATTTTCATGAGGCGGGATACCAGTAAAGAAAACAAATGACTCCGTACTGATAAAACTGACCCACAACCACGTCGAGGTAATAAAGATTTGCAATGGAAATGGAGCCGCTACGATTCCTTCGGCGACATGCGACAGTACGTTATCCGCTGGAGCATTGAATCCCCCTGCAGTACTGCAGAAAAAAGTCATAAAACACTCACCATAGTATCATTTATGTTACAACGTTTTGACAGAAATTAGTTATTTAATGTATAGAAATCTTATTATACGCGCATGTGCAAATATTGTAGCATTTTCTAACTAGTAGATGTATGGAGTTAAAAACAGAAATAAACTATAAGAATAAAAGATGTTACTATAAAGCTATAATAAAGCTACTTATATACATGTATATTTAAATATGTGTGTATAACTTATGTTATATACACATTATATAGCTGATTCTAAATGTCTTTACAAAAATTAAAAAAGAAAAAGAGATTGCCGTACTGAGTATTTTAAGATAGGAACTTAAGGCCTGCCAGGTCTGCGCGGAGCCAGCTTAAGAAGATATAAACATAAACATGTGAGAGTGAAGCCTAGAGGGTAAGCAGCCTATGATGATTTCTACCTTATACAAAATAAACAGGAAGCAGGAGGTACCCTATTAATGAGTATGAGGTAGGAAGCCCATCGTGCACGATATTTTCCATATTATTACAGTATATTTTCAAACTTAACAATTTACATTTTCCTTTTATGCACAAAAAGTTGCTCAAAATGCCAGCCATTATTAAATATCTTTGTTATTAAATAGTATATATAATAATAAGCAATCTGCTAATGACTAAGACATTGCACATTCCGTTCTACCAAAGTTCAAACGCATATAATGCTTTTCGAGTAGTAAAATCTGTCAGTATGTCAGGATTGGAGGCATGCAGTGCGGTGGAATAACGAGCAAAGCTGTTCGCGAGAACTTTTCACACTAAAAAATTTCGCACAATAGCGAAATATTGTACAGTCGTGATGATAATTTAATACGTAATTGCGCACTTCATACAAATTCACGCTTTTTTGAGTTTCCGTCAAAAAAACAGAAAAATACGTACCAATTTAGTATTTACATCTAAATATTTTCTCACGAATAAAATCAGGACGCTTGCGAGAAGATCCTCATGAATTGCACATCGTGCAATATAATATTTGCGTTTGTGTGTAATATATACACATAATGACGCACCGTAGTTCGTATAACGATAAGAATAACAGTGCATTATGACGCGATAAACAGTTTTACATCGAATTTAACACTTTTGTGTTTAATCAAAAACCATTTTATCCCAGAAAAAATTATGCAGATGCATCAAAAAATTCTACATCTTATTATTAACTATACTAAGCCACTACTTCTATTTTTTGTATTATCTGTACATATCTCAGGAAAGTATAAATATTTTTATCTCCTTTCTTCTTAAATTGAAATACCTAACCGAACAAAGCTTTATTTTGGAACCATAAATAAGGAAAGTTATAAAGGCTTAAAGAAAAGGAGAGATGGAAAATTTTCCTTTTTATATAGCCGGAAAAATCATATTTTAGTAAAAAATATAAAGCTGATACTTATACGTTTATAAAAGTTTAAAACAACCTACAGTACCTATTATAAAATATAAGATTGTAATATATTGTTAAAAAAAATGTTTTTCTAGAATTTAATATAAAACTGCAAAAGGTCAAGTACATTTTTTAAGTTTTGTAACTTCTTGGATAAAAAAACGTTTACACAAAACTTCATATTAATGCGCTTACTTATTCATACTGTACTAATATATTTTCCAGACAAGTCATTACAACATATAATTAAAAAATTATCTTAAGTATTAATTATCGGTGCACATTGTACGCATAACATCGAGCGATGCTTCTCGCATCGTGAGTTAAAAAAAAGCATATGAGAACAAACAAATTTAAACATACGTATTATTAAACGAAAGGCGATATTTGCATCTTACACGTTTAGTTAATTCGCAAATAATGGGATGATACGTATAATGCGATACCTTGTGAATCTCGTTCGTCAATGATGCTTTTCGTTTGAATTCGTATAATTCAGGAGAGATTTTAAAACATAAACGCAAGCAACTATTTATGAATGGTGTACATAAACTTTTAACTAATGTTTCGAAAAACACATATTTTATCATTAGTTCATTTTCTCTGCTTAAAATATAATAAAAATCTGTATAAAATATAACTATTAATAACGCTTTGATCTAAAACATAGCACAAAAAAATCTCAAAGGCTATAGCGATTAGACATTCGTGAAGTAGGTACTGTATTCACGACATGCTTGGTCAAATGTATTGATGCCTTCTTTAGTAGAATTAACACCAGGTTTCTACCCTAGAGATTCAAGTAGAAACTTTTATCAGTTGGTATCTCATAGAATTTCACTAATGATATCTTTGCCTTATTGTGGTGGGAAGAGAATAGAGTTTTGACTCTCCCGAAGTGGCAGTTATAACGACAATGCCAAATCGACCTCAGCAGCGAAAACGAAAACATCTTAAAAGTGTTTTGTAGATTTCACGAACGTGATCAAAGTAACTGCGTCGCATTATTATCCAGTAAGTATATATATCAAAAAAACAATATATTTTGTCAACGTAACTTTATATTTTTGTTATATTATTGCATGTTCCTACTTTTTATCTATATCTTCAATCATTTTTAGTCAGCAATGGAAACGCGCAGCGGCGAACAGAAGAAAGAATATGCAAAAGCAATTTCGAACTCAACCTGAAAAACCTATTGATAACGAAAGTTCCTCAGAGGACGATAATGTTGAAGAATTTAGTGATATCGAATCGGAAGAAGAAGCATATGATATCGTAGAGGACGTAGAACAATCGACTGAAAGTGAAGAAGAAGGGACAGCGCATGCGTCGACGCGAAAAACTATATCCTTGGCAAGTAATGAAAGTTCCTCAGAAGAAGATAATGTTGAAGAATTAAGCGCTATCGAATCGGAAGATGAAACATATGACATCGTAGAAAACATAGAGCAACGGGCTGAAGGTGAAGAAAAGGCAAGGCATGCGTCGATGCGAAGAACTAAATCCTTGGCGAGGCGTTTTATGTATGGCACCAACTACTTTAAATGGTCCGTTACACCGCCGACGGAAGAAGATGAAACAGAAGCAGATAAAGTACCGGATTATGAACCTGAAGTGTTGGGCGATGCGAAGGATAAAGGTACTCCAATAGAAGTATGGTCTCTCCTTTTTACTGACGAAATGCTAAGTATAATTGTCAAATATACTAATGCTGAGATTTCACAAAAACGAAAAAATTATAAAAGATCAGATTTACCTGAATTATCAGATATTGATCTCGAGGAATTAAAAGCCCTTATAGGAATTTTATACTTTAGCGGATTACAAGAAAATTCTAGTAATGTAAAAGAACTATGGGTATCATCACCTGTCTTTAGCTCAACCATGTCAAAAAAACGTTTTGTACATTTATTAACATATTTACAGTTCGATGATAAAAGTACACGTCAAGAACGTCGCCAACATGATAATTTAGCACCAATTCGTAATTTTTGGGATTTATTTATATCGAATTGTACAAAGTATTATTCGCCGGGTAAAAATGTAACAATAGGCGAGCAGTTAGTTAATTTTTACGGTAAATGTCCTTTTCGTGTTAAAATGGGTCCTAAAATGGAACAACTGGGACTTAGAATTGTTATGATGAACGATTCAGACACTTATTATATGATAAATGCTATTCCTCACGTTGGAAAAAACGATAAGAGACCTCAAAAGTCTATGCCTTCTTATTATGTTCGTAAAATATCAGAGCCGATCTATGACAGTCACAGAAACATTACTTGTAATAAACGTTTCACTTCGGTGCCTCTAGTGCAAAGCATGAAAAATAAATGTTCGCTTAGTATGGTAGGGACAATTCGAGCTAAACAAAAAGAGATACCACTGAAAATAAAAAAATTCACTGAAATTAATGATTCGCGTTTTCTTTATGCTGATAACGTAACATTACATTCATATTGTCCGAAACAAAATAAAATAATTTTAGTATTGTCTTCGTCTTCTTTACATAAACGAGGAAATGCAGTTGTTGAAAAAAAACAAGAAATCATTGAATTTTATAATTCTACCAAAGGAGGCACTGACAGATTTGACCAATTATGTCGTGAATACAGTACTGCACGGGGGTCTCATCGTTGGGTGGTAAAATTATTTTATGCTATGTTAGATCAAAGCTTTACTAATAGTCATATTTTACATAATTTAAACAAAAAGAACAACACAAAGTTAACAAATTCTGAGTTTTTACAAACATTAGCTAAACAATTATACATACCACATATAAAAAGACGTTTATTACATCGTAAGGGAATCAACAAGAAATTACGAAAACTAATGGAAAGCGTTGTTATGGGAGAAAATAGCGAATTATAACACATATATAATCCCCTTACTTACAAATTAGAAAAATGTGTAAGGTCCAGATAAAGTTCTGTCTTTAGTGATAGGAAAACTCGATTTACTTGTCCTTTCAATGCAAAAGACCACGATGCGAGAATCATCGCTCGATGTTATGCGAATAGTGTGAACCTATAATTAATATTTAAGATAATTTTTTTTAATTGTAAGTTTCAATAATTTGTCTGCAAAATATATTGTTATAGCATCAATGAATAAATGCATTTTTATGTAACTGCTCATTTATCCAAGAAGCTACAAAACTTCTAAGAAAACTTACAAATGTACTTGATTCCTTGCAGCTTTATATTAAAATTGTTTAAATTCCAGCAAAACATTTATTTTCAAGAATATTTTAATTTTATGATGCAGTTAGCCGCTTTAAAGCTTTTTTAAATGTTTCAGTTTGTTATCTTTTGCGAAAAGGTGATTTTACTAGCTATACATTTATTAAATTTTCCTTTGTTTTAAGCCTTTATAACTTCTGTCCTCTTTATGGTTTTCCAAAATAAAGTTTATATAGTTCGCTTAAGTTTTGGTATTTCAATTTCTAAAAAAGAGATGAAAAATATTAATGCTTGCTAGAGATATAAACAGATAAAGATATTTCCAGATTCACAGCATTAATGGACGTAGACAAAAAGTAAGGGATAGTAACCTAGGATAATAAAAAGATATCGAATTTTTTAATGTGTCTGCACAATTCTCTTTCGGAAAAAGGTTTCTGATTAAATACAGGAGTATTAAATTCGATGTAAAACTGTGTGTCGCGTCATAATGCGCTGTTATCCCATCGTCATAAAACCACGTCGCGTCTTTGTGTACAGGGTGATTCACAGAAATAGTTGTACTAGTCTAACCGAAGTTTGTCGAATTTAGTCGTGATTTCCCCTCCCGCGTCATCCTATCCTCCCACCCCGCGACCATAGTAGCAGTCATATAGACCTTATGGATATGAGGCCTGTTCGTTTTAGCTGAACTTCTTGCATAGTTTTTCTTTTTTCTTTTTCTCTGTAACATCAAAAGAAAAAGAGGAAAAATAAACTGTGCAAGATCAGTAATGCGCTGTTATTTCCATTGTCATAAAACTACGGCTCGTCTTTGTAATAGTTCTTGAAAGCTAGAAAGTCCTAAAAGAGTAGCATGCGTTCATCTTCGTCGAGCACGAAAAAAAACGAGTGCAAAAGCGAATGAAAAGCACGATACACGAAAAATAGTTTACGACTGGCAATTTTTGAACAGGCGTATCACAGCGCCTCGTTCTATGCACTCGTATTGTCCGAGGTGCCGCGGTCAAGTTAAAAAAAATCTTATTCGCGTTGGGACTGAACAGAACAACGCTGCGCGCGTAATGGGCATGCTTCTATGCAAACAAATGTCGATGATTGCCAGAGAAGAAAAAGCATTTCACCCTCACCGATGTGAGCTACTAGCGGCGCGACGGATAACATTGATTATACCGAGGATTATACATTCAGCGTATAAAATAAAATATAATTGTGAAAGTGAAGCAGAAAAGGTAAAAACTAAAAATATATTTAGTCTAATTTTATTTGAGTTAAATAAAAAAAAATTTTAAGGAAAAACTTTTTAGATTTCTAAAGTAGTACGTTGATATGTTGAGAACACAAATGTCTATACTACTTAACTAGATCGCTAATTCCATGAAAAAGTGTGTCGGCAGAATTTTCGGGGGCCTCGGCCCATTGTTCGGTCAAGATACTCCCTCATAAAATGGCCATTCACGCAACACATTATACATACACGACATACACATGCCTGCCGAGTATCACACACGCACGACACACGCACCGCCGCCATTTTATCTGGGAGTCGGCCGTCACAGTTATTTTCCATAGCCAAAGTCCGAAGTTAGCGATTTAGTTAAGTATAGACATCTGTAATTAGGAATCACATACTTAAAACTTAGCATTTTAAATTGAACAAAATAGAATGTATTAATCCAACTCGATTGAAGTTGCCAAACAATTGTCTAAACACGTCAGTGTCAGAGGCGAGATTACGGTACGGAAAATATAACGATATTCCGAGGATAATCGCGGAGCTAAAAAAGAGACGAGGTGGCTGTGAATAATTGACGAAAAGGTGATTGAAAGACTTCGGTCCGTCGAGATCAGACCGGCTCAGATGAGATTGAGAATAGAAGACGAAAGAAAAGTATAAAGAAACATTATGTACCTATATAAAGAATGCAGCGATATATAGCAAGCTCCTTTTCAAAAAATTAAGAAACCCGACATGCATGATTTATATATCCGTTCATCCTTTTATCTGATCCTTGATGATACAAAACTCGGTTCTTTTAAGATACTGCAATTATCTTTGACCTATATACTCATCGATTGAAAATAGTATAAAATATAATATTTAAAATAAATTGTGTTTCAAAATTAAATTAATGTACTGCTAAACTAAATTCTTTTATTTGTGCATATATTTTTATACAAATTATTGAATAATTATATTATCTAATATTTCTCCTGCTGTCTGTATAAAAATAAAAAGTTCTTACAAAAGTGCATTTATTAAGTGTCAAATATGTGTTGTGTAGAAACTAATGAATGGCGAATTCAATTACTGTTATAGACCGGTAGGCGAGATGTAATACGCGAAATATATAGATTATCTAATTTAAAAGGGCGAGAACATGATTTATCCTAATAACGCTGAAGCGGAAAGCAATGAAAGATGAAAGGTTCATCCTCATAATTTAAAGATCAATTCAACGAGACGAGGCGAGAGATTAAGACGTACTCCCCGGACGCCAGAAGTCGAAGGATCGATTAAATGAGATGTGGGAAGGATGAAGGTCCCTTGGGCAACAAAACCTCTATGAGGGCCGACACGGGAAAATGGATTCTAATCGTCCTGACGCTTCGACCGTAGGCGTTGTGAGGCATTATTCCTCCATTAGGATACTGAATAATTCACAAACCGGATGTCTTAGTCGTGCAAACTCCGACGAGGAGACGGACCGAGGAAGAGATGGACTAAAGAATAAAAAGCGGGAAAGCGCGAGAGGAGAAAGAAAATCTTTTCACTCATTATTTACTATTCTAATTGCAATAATAATAATAACATAAAAACAGTCTTATTTTTAAACTTTTTTGATATTGAACTCTACTCGTTAAAATTAAAAAAAATTAATTGTGTGATATTCAAACGTTTTTATGCATGCATACATTTCTTTAAATAATTTTGTTGCAATTACAAAAGATCAAATTAAGCTTTATAGATATACAAAAGCGGAATAGCAGTGGCAACTCTCTGTATTCTACAAATATACAATTGCCTTCCATTTTTCAAATATATATTGACACTACAATAAAATAAAATATAATTAGACATTTTGTTAGAATAGTATTATACGTATGGCAGAATTTACGCAATATTTACACGAGTGTCAGTTGTCGTACATTGTTCGCGTAACGAAGTCCAGCATTATATCGGGGTTACGCCTACCTTCAAATTATGTTCTATTTTCCATGCAAAAGTTGTAACGAGCCAATGGCGATCGAGCTTCGATAAATTGTCTGTGACGATACGGCGGAACGCGTTGTATTAGGACGTCCCAGTGTATCTATGTACGTGCACCGTGCATAGGTGAGAGATTACATTATGCAGCTACAGGCCGGGTACGATCACGCGCGTACATACATGCATGGGCTAACGAAGTGCCTCGTGGGAATAGCGCATCGACTATATAACTGCAAATGGATCAAAGAGACCTACCGGTCCTTCGAAGTACGGCTTGGACATCTGTGTAGCGAGGCTATAGCACGATCTACTCATTGCATTTGAATTCATCTGATCGTATTATTCGTAGAATCACGTTGATTTAAAATTATATAATAATAGATATTTCTCTAATCTTGTTAATCTATTATGGTGAACGAGAGACGTATACGTATTAAAGTTTAACCGAGATGATTGTATGCGTATTATTATTTTTAATTGTGTTAATAACTATATATTATACACTCGTATATAATAATTATTTTTTATAATATATTATATGCCAATATAATTCACAAGAGAGTTCTATTATTATTTTTAATTGTGTTAATAATCATATCGTGTGCAATGTTATTTTTTATAATATTATATGTCAACGTATAAAAGTGTGCTGTATTTTACTATACATAATTATTCGTATATTTATTTTATATTAAGTATATTAAGATAACTTTACATAATAATTGCAAATTTTAAATAAAAAAATTTTGGTCGCAATATTTCCCGGAGCGATCGTTTCGCAAAATATTACTCATGCTTCGTATAACGAAGACAGCAGATATTATTTCGAAAGACGATTGTAGGTCAGTCGCAACGGCTGCGGCTATATCGCTGCTGATCGCTGCGTCCGTGGCGTTGCGACTGTTTCTACTGCGATGAAGGCAGCCTAAGCGTTTACCCTTACTACTACATTGCCTATAGTGCTGCACGTTGTTCCGCAAACGTAAACAATTTGTTTTTTCAACGTACAGGAAAATAGACAAGAATAATAGCGAGGTGACCATTTCGTAATCTATTTTATTATTCGTTACTGATGAAAGTAATTGTTCGCTTGTATAGTACTACATTATTTTAGATCACTCTGTAATATAATATCGTACTGTACATAATACATCCTAAATAAATAAAAATAGTTTAATTTACATTTTGAAATTTTCAAAATATAAAGTAAACTCGGGTAAAATGGCCATAAAAGAAAGATGGCCAACCCATTTCTTTCAATCTAGCTCGCCATGTTCGAATGAACATGGGTTGGCCATCTTTCCTCTATAGCCATCTTATCCGAGTTTACCCTATAGTAAAGTATGACATAGGACATAGTTCATATTAACAAATAATATATATAAAATATCTTCAAATATTCAAGATTTATAATAGTTTAAATCATATCAGGATTAAATATTTTTTTATCAAATTTTATGCAAGTTAATAATCTAAAAAAAACTTTATTAAGTTGTTGTTCTTTTATTAAATATTTGTCAAAATTACGAATAAAATAATAACTGCGTGTAAAAATTATATATTCTGATATATTTATTTAAATATTGTCTGGATTTGGATATATTTGTATGTGTTACAGATTATTGTTCACTTATACATCCACTGTTGCGCATCATGATGCGAGCGTGCAACTTGAGAGAGAATTCTGACAATCTGTGAGAAAGTGGAAGAGAAGGCTTGACAATACGTGAAGAGAAGGAAGAGCCCTAAGGGAAGCATTGGGCGCTAGTAGAGCAACTTGCGGTAAGCATTATTGCTTATATACTTGCATAAAATTAGTCGTTTCTTCCCGTTCATTCAAATCATTTTATTTCGATATATGATATAAAAAAAATAATTGAAGAAAAAGAATTTATCTAAAGCATTATAAAAGTTTATTCTTATGAAGATCTTTTTTGAAAAATGTACATACAATTATTCTAATATTTAATTAAAAAGCGATTAAAAATTTTTATGCGTATAAGAATTATCTTTTAAATTTATTTTAAGCGATATTTTAATTTGAATCTTATGTTCATATGTTACAGAATTATCGTAGCTACGTGGCTAATAATTCCACTATTGATGGGCGTCGATAAGTGATAAAAAGCTTTATTAATATAAGTAACAAATGTGAAAAGATATCATACCACAAAAAGAATACTGTCACGTCACAATTCAAAAAATTTCGATTTTGAGTTAAGCCGTAAAAGAAATTCCTAAAATATTATCTATATTTTATAACAGTGTCACAAGTCTATATGCGAAATCCGCTGCACGGAGCAGAAGTGTCGTTATTTTATTAAACCGGTTATGTTATAGTTTATTCCTATAGATGAATAGTGTCATAAGCATAGAGATATAAGAATAGAGTGCGCAAGCGAGCTGAAAAAGCGATATAGGAATAGAAAGAGAAAGCTGTCTTTTCGCGATAGGAATAGAAAGAAAAAGCAGTATGGGTCCCTTCTGTCTTTGTCTGACAGAAGGGGCCCATATTGCAGCGTTTTTTTTCTATTCCTATATCGCAGCCTCTTACATGCTAGGATATGACTCGCGCACTTCTAGTCTTATATCTCTATGGTCATAAGTGAATTGACAAATGAATCACAGCAGACATTTTCAAAAAATAGTATAAGTTTTATTATAACAAAATATCGTAATTATAATTGAGTTAGTTATCTCACAATTTAAAAAAATTAAATTAAATTTGTTTTTTCTGTCTCTTGAAAATTGTAGATATATTTTTGAGTTGTAATAATATTCTTCTCTGGGATCAGATATACAACTTGTGTATCGATATCATTATAATTGTATTAAAAGTAATATCACAAAAAAGTGGAGATTATTCGTTTTAAATAATATAACATTGTCTATATAATAAATAATAAGTAATATTTTCCAGTACACATTGTTAGCTATTATACCGTAATATATATCTAACGAGTTATTCGTCTTCGTAAATTAATGAATTAATATGGTAAAATATGATATGTAATTAATTAATTTTGCAAACTGTTCTCTAGAATGCTAATTTCTTGTTAATGAAATTGGTCACAATTACTCGATCATACAAGATGTATGAAACTTTAAACTAAGTAATAAATAAACAATCATGTTTATTTAATTACACTAGTTTACAGTGTTTTTGTTTATGACCAAACAAAGGCTGTTATTTTTGTTGCCTTAAATACGAATATACCAATCAAAAAATTCCTATTATACATATTTAGAAATGTCTATCACAAAATTCAAAGTTTCGTGATAAATTTCAGGAAAAGAAATACTAGTATAAAATAGAATTTTATGTTTACAATAACTTGATTTATAATTCATAAGAGATATTAAAAATATTTTGTATAAATCTCTTGTAAGCGTAAGCTGTTGGGTCTGTTTCTTTTAGAAAAATCACTCATCACATTTTCATCTCCTTGATAATAAGCTTCCATAAACTGATATAAGCCCCCCCTATTAGGTCTATTTATAATTATAATTCATTTGTATTGCCGATATGGTTTAAGATGTTTTAAATATATTTCAATTTATTAATATCACATATTTCATACTTATGTGATAAAGAAATTAAATAAGATGTAATGAATATTTTTTTCCTTCAAATTATATTTTGTGCAAATCTATATCTTTAAAAATTTATTTTGGTATTTATTGATTAAGCAAATAAAGAAATTGTAAACTAGTGTTATTAGTTAATTCAATTTTTTTCTGTCAAAACTCTTGTAATTATCAAAACGTAAATTGTCCTTATTGTATTTGTCTTTATTTGTGTAGATTACTTAAGAATACATAAAATTTTTTAAGTAATACTGTGTTTAACCAATTATTTTTAAACCCTTTTAAGAACATTATTTATTTTATGTATTTTTAACCTATAGGTGTGCGTGTAAATAATTCAATTCTTCATTAATTTTAATCCCAAACGTTTCCCAATTTACAACAACAAAATGTCTTGAATTGTAACGAATGTAATCGATGAATCGATTTGTATGTATGTACAATTCAATAGAGGTAATGCAGCGAAGTTCTGTAACGTGATTCAATGCAGTTATTCACTGCAGTTCTATTTATTCACTTCGGTCTAATATAAGTCAAACTGATAATAATTTACTTAGAAAGTTTCAAGAGCGGATCGGAAGGTATCGCCGTATGCTGTACTGTATATTCAAAGGTCCCGTGTCGCCGATTCGATTTTACGTCAATTGCGTGGCACACGGTGACAGAAGAGAAAAGGGAATATTTCGAGTACTACAGTAGTAGCTATAGTCGGAAATGAGAAAGTTTCAATCGCACCGTGCCTTGCGTATAACAATTCCATTATCCCCGCAGGTAACTTTAATAATTCATAAATTGGCGAACAAATTGCTGTTAATCCATGCATCGATAATATAAATTTTGTAAAGCCCGAGTATAAAAAGGTGTTTTAATATTTATCATATTAATTTTATGGGAAATATGTAAATCAATAACTCGCAAAATATCACGTTTTCGTAGAATTATATAATACTTTGTGGATTTATTAATATTGTTAATATAGGTTTCCCCCGCTATTCGAAAGAAGAGCGTTCATATAAAATCTTTCATAAGTCGAAATGGCATAAACCGAAGGAGCAATTACCATTAATTTATACAGGAAACATTTTTTTGTCAAAAAGTCGACAAAAATCCTCTTCAGATTTCTTTCGGTAGTAAAAAAACAGATACTAATATAAGTCTTTCGTAAAAAAGTAGCGTAGTATTTGGATTAATTAAGTTGCTTCTCTTGCCTCTCGTATCGTTTATCTTACAATATATATAACATATTCTTATACTGATTAAAGAAACCAATCGCACTGGTTCCGTGAGCTAAATCGGTTACTCGCCTCGTAATTTCGTTAATTATACAGCGATCATTCGGTGCACGGCGTTAATTACAAATCTCTCGGTGTGTACACATTCTCGCCTATTTGATCTACATTTACTTAGCCCTTGACGATGCATGTATACAAACAGACACAAGCATATCAGATGTCGAGATAATGAATCGATAATCCGTTCGAAGTTTATGAATATCGCTATACGTGGAGTTTCGGACAGAAGTAGAGAGAGAGAAAGAGAGAAAGAGAGAAAGAGATTTGTAAAAGCTGCTTACCGCCAGCTTTTCTGAACTTTGTCATTTATCGAATCGCCGCCAGGTTGGCAAAAGGGAGATAAATAAAACGGGAAAATAGATACGGCGCGCAGCGGCGGCGGCGGCCAAGAAAAAAATGTATAGGTTGCGCAGGGACGGGAGGACAGGCACAGCGACGTTGAAAAATCTATTTATATATGTCCGATACTCCGGCCCGAAGTATACCCGGTGTGCCAGTGTGTCATCGTCAGATGTGACGACATCGCACACGCGAGATGTAACGCCCCGTCTGACTCGCGCGACATCGGAGTTTTTCTCACGAGATCGGGATTTCACCGGATATGTACGATGCTTCTTATTTGTTGGATTTACATTTGTAAATTCAGAGAAAAGTTTTCAAGCACCGATATATCTGAGAACTCTTTTTGAGATTCCCTTTTCATAGCTTATTAGCAACAGCGCGTACTTAGTATCATTGATAATTGAGACGAATTAAAGAGAAAGACATATGACATAAAATAAGTCCAAATAAAACAGCAAAAAGAAGAAAAAGAATAACAAAAATGTAAAAAATAGAAAAAGGTTAGAAATATATCGTTTCTCAGTAATAATTTTCGATCTACGATATATTAATATATAGCTAAAGCTTATAATAACAGACATCTATTTCCGCCAATTATTGCTTTCAATTAAACGATTGATTATCGCATAGTGCCAGTTTCCCAAGCGGCTTTCCATGAAAACATAATCGACGCGATGAAACAATACAACAATCGCGCGCGCATAAGGATTATCCGTTATGATCCACTTGTCTACGGCAATATAGCTAAAGCTTCGCCCGAATTGTTCGATTCGATCTACTTTAATTCGCTATTAGCCGTAAATAGCAGGATTTCACCTGATCCGATTGTATCGGATTTACTTAGTAATAAAATACTCATGATTACACGCGGTAATCCCTTCTCCAAGATGTTGCCGGATACTATTAACTAGATATTTATACTCCTTCTTCCAATTGAGACGCATTCTCGCATTGCATTGATCAGCTGAATTCTTCGCCCAGAAGTGCTTCAATTAATCCCGCCCGGATTGTTTTAGCTATACGGTTGCATCGCATTCGATCGCAACAACGCGCAACGCCGAAATTTATCGCGCCGTGCATTACAACGAACGATCCCATCGCTTCTTCGAGGATCTTCCTGTGAAACTAACTTCATTCATCCCATCCCCTTAACGTCGGCGCTCAATACCAACGTCATCCCTATCCCTAATCTCGAATAACGACGTCCCGATAGGCGCCCATAAATTCCGACTAATCCATCCTAATGAAGAGAAGAATGATTACGCCCGTTCTCTCTAGACTACGAAATTTCATCTTTGCATTCCACCGGGAGGAATAACACGTTCGTAACAATAATAATAGCGGCAATCATATTGTAGGTACGTTTAACTTAACTAGATACGTCGAGACTTCGTTAAACTTTATTCCATTTGCGCGTCTGTACTGCTCCGATCTTTTTACTCTTCTCGTTTCTTTAACCGCTCTCTCACTTGTCGTATTATTATTTCATGTCTGTGCATTTCCTTCCTCCTCTAGCCTCCCTTCTTCTCTCGTTTTCTTCCCTCGCAGGATTTATTTTCTCGATAGTGCAATGTACGTGCAATTAAACCGTATATAACAAAATTCAATGTGTCGTTAATTTCAAGCGAAATAGGTGAAATATAGTTTTCAAATTATGTATTTGATGAGCGTATGTAGAGTCACATAAGTATAGGAATCCAGTTAGAGTACTCTGCAAAGTTTTCTACTTTTCGCGCTCACAAGAAGAGCACAGGAAGGAACGCTTCCACTTGAATCGATTAAAGAACGAGTGCAATGCGGACGAGAATATTCCAGTCTCTTGCGAACCGTGAAATAAACTTACACTATCAATCTGCAGTCAAGTGATTTGAAAAATTTGTTGCCCCACTCACTAATCCTAATTAATCATTGTTAATTTACAGTTAGTAAATTATAGTTAAATAGATTAAATATAACGCATTAAATAATATTTTTAATGAATAGTATAAAAACAGCAATTATTGGCAATTAAATTAACTAATTTTTCAGAAAGAGAGAAAGAGTGTATATTTCTAACAGGAAATTAACTATTTAATTTTTTTCGTTCTTTGACTTTCGAATAGCTGTAGTATAATTAATTAATATAATTCAGCTTCTCTCGTATTTATTTAAAAAATAAACATAAAATAACAAATATTAGCCTGCAGACTGAATATCTTTAGGTATGATAAACAATTAAGAAGACAAGTACCTCCTTTATTGTCCCCAGTCCTGTACACGTTTATACGACACTGCGGTTAAATTACCTCGTTACCGCAACAATATAGTTGTTTTCTGTAAAGCCACCTCCAAGATCCCGTTTGTTCGCAACAAGAAAGAGGAGAAAGACTAAAGGAAATGGTACTTTTAACTGAGATTAAATACTCACCTCCCGGAAAAAAATGAGGGAAACGAGATAGGAAAATTGTAGTACAGCTGTGTCATGAACGAGCAATTTAACGGGGACGCCTCACAGTGTCACGTAGAGGAGCTAAACAGCGTGCATCATAAATGTTAAAGCCGCGAAGAAAACGATGAGAAAACAAACGAGATGTAAGTGAAGCTGCGACCATTTAAGGATTCCGTGAATTTTAAAAGCGCCTTAAATTATTCTCTGTTCTTTTAATTTTATTCGGACTTAATCTTCGTACGACTAAATTTGATGTAATTTGCATTTTAATAACTTAATTTAGATAATTTAGATATATTTATACAAAATTTAAGCGTTTGGAATTTAAATAGCCGTAACTATTACTATTGTAATTATTACTGAGACAGCTTGACTCGTATCTTCTTCCTCGTAATTTTACTCTACACTTTAATATACATAATCTTATCCTAAAATAATTATCTATTCTGTACTTTAATATATATGATATTGTCCTAAAATAATGATTAGTGTATCCTATAAAATAATCATCCATTTTTCAGTGCAGGGTAAATTCTATTCGCGCAAAATTGCGAATGTGGCAAATTTCGATCAGAGTTCACTTCCGTACAACCTATATATACTGAATTAGAGCGTTTAAAGTTTAAAATCACTGATCTATACGTTTGTATAGAAATTTTAGTTACAACGCTGACAACGCTCTAAATTTAGTAAATAGGATATATATACGGAAATGAAACTCTGATCGAAACTTGCCACGTTCGCCATTTCGCGCGAATAGAACCCATCCTGTAAATCGTGGGATTTCCCAATATGAACGTGTGGTCGCGTTTGTGTTTCGTTCTGACGTGTGACAATGAATGACTGTTCCTGCGTAAACGTGAACGCAGCACGTCAGAAAATGAGGATTGATACGCCCCGAAAAGTCGATATTTCCGATTAAACAGCATTGGCCGCCGAATTTAATATTATATATTTGGTCACGCACACCCAGAATCAATATATGCTTTTTCCCCTAGCTACACAATATTTCTGAATGTGCGAGAAACTTATTAACATATGCAAAAATAAAGGATCAAAATTAAATTTTAGCATTAAATAAAATAAAAATTAAAAATTAAAAACAAAATATCTATGTTTATTCTATTTTCTTCTGTATAGATATTCATATCATTTATAATGCTAAAAATGGAGTGTAAAGAAAATTATATACCATAGCACATACGTTATTATATGTTTACATAGATCGTCTTCCATCGATATAAATAGCACAATTATGTAAAATATATCAAAAGTTACATTTTTCATTTGTAAATCCTTTTACAAGTTTCAAGCTGTTTCTTCTTTAATGAAGACATTGAGGCATCATTTTCTCTCGCTATATCAACTTTAACGGATAAAAATACTTTAAAACACATTTTCTAACAGTAATAGTAATCAATAACGTGGAAATAATAATTTATTATTTTTTAATAACGGATTGTTAACACGTGGATCTATAAAGGTTAATATATTTCCGAGTTTTAATTCTCCGATTAAACAGCAAGCAAGAAAAATAAGTCAGAAATGAAAGCTCTGCAAAAAAAGCAAATAAATAATTTTACCTTTAACATTAAAAGTATAATCTGTTAAAAATTTCACCTAACCGAAGGTTACTCAATTTAATACAGAAAGTGACATTTGTATTTTATAAAAAATTAACATACACATAAAATAAAAGAGGGCATATTTTTGTAAGATACGGAACTGTTTTACAAACTATAATGCTTAATATATTTTTTTAAATTTCTTCAATTATATCTTAAATGTATAATTAAATCATATTGCACAGTTTAACAGTACATGTGGCAATTATTCCGATTAAGTTCTAAAATTTGAAGTAAATTCTAGCAAATAATATTCTCATTCGCATCGAAATTCGCTACATGTTCCGACGATTATTCTTCATTTCGTAGGCAGAACGCCCTGTCGTCATCGTCGTCGTCGTCGTCGTCGTTTCCGTCGCCGCGTCGTCGAGATTCACCTTCGTGATATCACGTAGATCTTCGTAGAATATACGTTCGTCCGATGCAAATAAATTGAGTATAGAGGTCTTCGCGACCGAGAAGAGATTATGGTAATGCGAGATTACGCCGTATTTAAGCGGAAGCCCTTGCTACCCAGTCAGCAGTTTGCTGTTAATGTCAGACTTCCGCGCGACTCTCGCGCCTGCGTAAGTGCTAATTAGAATAATAATGCCGGCTTTTGACAGAAAGAACTAACAAAATTCCAAAGTTAATTGAAATATTCTATCGCGGTGATAAACGGGTGGTACTGAATCCGCGAAGTAATTATACGACGCTGGCGACACGCCAGCGAATTGCAAAACGTTACAAAATTAACTCTATTATTTTTTTTTAATAACAATTCGTGTATTAACAATGATTTCAGAGCAATGCCTAATGTTTCCTTTATGAGAATAAGTCACGAATTATTTAATAAAACATTTCTAAAGATTTATCGTCGATAAAAGATAAATAGTCTATATATACATCAACTGCATTATAAGTTGCAATATATTTAGTTGCTGCTAAACGTTCTTTTGATATTAAACAAATAAAATTTTATAATATAAGCGACTTCTTTTCGTCAGACACGCACCAAATTATGCGGGTCAAGGTGTCCCCGGTGAATTTTTATCAAACTTAGAGAAAGATGATCCTGACTTTAAGAATTACTCAGTCCCCAGTATCATCGTATATTCTCTCCCCTCATTAATCTGACTAATTTAGTACCAGCCAAGTACGATTACTTGTTCTTCTCCACGCACATAAAAAAATTAATTGTGATCGTTACGAGAAAACAAGAGCAACCTATAATAAAAGAGGATATCGAGTTCGGCGCCGAAACAATCTCCTTTGTGTCCCTTTAATAATATACTGGCGAAATGTATCATCGTTTTTGTGATAAATGCAGTGACGTGAAACCATCAGCAATAAATGCGAGATTTCGTTCGGACAATTCAAATAGTAACACACGATAAACACGAATAACCGACATTTTTCACATAAAATATGCTGTATAGAATTTGACAATGTTTTTTTGACCCAGAAAAAATGCTATTTATTTACAACATTTTATTAGTCAACTAATTGAGCTTATTACGTTATTAACCAACTAATATAGGTTTCTGTCGCCGTGATACCGCGCGGCGCCAGCAAGAGCCAATTTGCACAAAGAAGAAAACGTGCGAAAAATTCACGGACGTCCGCCGCAATTAGACACAATCGAGCGATTTACTTTTAAGTTAATGTGGAATGAACGACGGCAAACTAGCTGAAGCCTGAACGATGAATGATGGTAACGCTTTGCCATGATTCGCATCTCCGTCCATAACTGATAAAATGTACAAATTTTTATTTTATCAACTTTTGTACAAACGTCTGGCAGATTTTATTAATTTGTTTTACAAAAGTCTAAATAATTTAGTACCTATTACGGGAAATTATTACAGAGAGAATTATACGAGAGATAAAATAAATATTACTAACAAAATATACAAACAGCAATTTATCATTAAAATCTTAAAGTCAGATGAAAATAATATAGTATTATTTGAAATTCTAAAAATATAATTAGTTTGTACCATGTTGAACTATATTTCCCAGTCTTAAATTATTCCCCCGCGCTTTGTCGGAATTCTTTGGTGCAATCGGGATACCAAAGTGTGAGGGAGATCGCCCTTGAGTCTTTCGAAATTCCGAAGAATCCCTCACGAAACTGCAGGACCGAGTATTCCGTCCGGTAAGGGAATAAACGGCGAAACCATGCGGCAGCAGGACTCAACGGGAATGTAAATAATCCAGGGAATTCGCGCGTAGACGGAAACGGCTGTTAGAAGAATTTAATATCGGTATATACATCGCCAAACAATATGTAAGTCGCTGACAATATTTGGCATTTCCCCTCATGTAATTAGTCGCGCCTTGATTTAATCCCTTCAACGACGGCTCGGAGGATTAAAGCGATCGATCAACGACGACGTGGTACACTGTTGACGATCAGTATCGCTTAACCTTACGTGAAGCAGGATGTCAATATTTTACGTCGCATGAGGAAGAAACGAAACTTCCATTCCCCCTTCTCAAAATGGAACGGAAAGAAGATATTGCAAACTTAAGACGTAAATGCAAATTGGCATAAAATATACATCCATTTTATTAAGATTCTCAAGACTCTCCCCTTATGAAATCAAGCGTATAGAAATCCTTTAATTCTTTACACGCGCCCGAGTTAAATCTATAATTAATTCTCAGCGGTGTGAGTTAATCCGCTTAAATAGGGATTACGTTTTAAAGCACTAGGATCGAAAATACACTGGGAAATGTGTCTAAGTAATTTTACGCAGAGAAAAAGGGTATATATGAATGAGACGGAAGAAAAGCGGAAAAGTATGTGGAAGGACAGAAAATGGCGCAGGATCTAGTTTTATAAATCTTCCTTCTGGTTTAATTTCACACATAAGCTGTTCAATTGTACCCGGGGTTTTCCTAAAAATTAAGGGATTTTAATACCATTATTCACGTGCCAAGTAATCTGTTACATACACAGCGATTACGCATATAATAGAGACGTCACGGTACATTGCTTTGATTTTTTAAACATATTTTTCAACCCACTATAAAAGGAGTATCTTCGATATATTTTTTAAATTATATTTATTTTTTAAATTAGGTATTTGAAAATTGTTTTTAACAAACCTTCAACTAGTAGGTATGGCAAGTAGTAGGCTTGTTGCAAGTTATTTTTCGCTATTAATTAATTATGTACGTCATCTGAAGTTAAAATGTTTTCCTAACATTATTAGTGATTTATGTCCCAAGAAAA